>CAUYLG010063874.1:0-68936 GCA_963573385.1 Cacajao melanocephalus | reverse complement strand
ATTGAGAGTTTTTAGCATAAAGGGCTGTTGAATTTTGTCGAAGGCCTTCTCTGCATCTATTGAGATAATCACGTGGTTTTTGTCTTTGGTTCTGTTTATGTGATGGATTACACTTATTGATTTGTGTATGTTGAACCAGCCTTGCATCCCAGGGATGAATAAGACTTGATTGTGATGGATAAGCTTTTTGATGTGCTGTTTGATTTGGTTTGCCAGTATTTTATTGAGGATTTTCTTATCAATGTTCATCATGGATATTGGCCTGAAATTTTTTATTTTGTTGTGTCTCTGACAGGTTTTGGTATCAGGATGATGTTGGTCTCATAAAATTAGTTAGGGAGGATTCCCTCTTTTTCTGTTGTTTGGAATAGTTTCAGAAGGAATGGTACGAGCTCCTTTTTGTACCTCTGGTAGAATTTGGTTGTGAACCCGTCTGGTCCTGGACTTTTTTGGTTGGTAGTCTATTAATTGCTGCCTCATTTCAGACCTTGTTATTGGTCTATTCAGGGATTCAACTTCTGCCTGGTTTACTCTTGGGAGGGTGTAAGTGTCCAGGAATTTATCCATTTCTTTTAGATTTTCCGTCAATGTGTAATTTTTTATCCAGGGAAAACATCTTGCAAAAATGAAGGCACATATTAGTTAAAGGAATTAATCACCAGCAGACCCTGCCCTACAAAAAATGTTGAAAGAAGTCTTTCAAGCAGAAGGCAAATGATACTAGATGGAAATTTGGCCCAATACAAAATAATGAAGAGAATTATAAATGGCATGTAGAAAAATATAGAGACTTTTTTCTTATTAAATATCTTTAAAATATAATCAATGGCTTGAGGCAGAATTAACAACCAAATATTGTGGGGTTTTAACACATAAGTTTAACATGTAAAAATAAAATGCATGAAAGCAATAGCAAAACAAATAAACAAAAAATACCCAGAAGGGAAAAATAGAAATATTTGTAGACTTGACATGGCTAAGAAAAGAATCAGTAAACTCGATGTAGATCAATAAAAAGTATCCAAAATGAAATGCGAAGAGAAAACACGCACACACATACACACACACACACACACACACACACACACACATCCTCCAATACATTTAAAAATTGTGGAGAATATGAAAATGGAATAATAAAAACTATTCAATCAATACAAAGAAGGTAGTCTAAGGAAAAAGGCAATAAAAAACAAATGGCAGAAATGGGAAATAAATATCAAACACATATCTAATAAAAGACTCAAATCCAGCATATCCAGAGAACTCTCAAAACTCATGCAACTCCTCCCTCTTCAAAAAAAGAAATGGGGGAAATTTGAACAGAAATTTCATCAAAGAAGATAAATGAATAGTAAGCAAGTAGATGAAAAAATGTTAAATAGCACTAATCGTTGAGGAAAGGAAAACTAAAGCCACAAAATAATGTCACTATGCACCTATTAGAATGGCTAAAATTTAAAAAGACTGATCAAATCAAGTGTTGAGGTAGAATGTAGAGCAACTGGAACTCTCACACATTGAATGGTGGGAATGTAAAGTGGTCCTGCCACTTTGGAAAACAGCTTGGCAGTTTTTAAAAAGATAAATATAGCTGCCGTGTGACTCAGTTACTGCATGCTCATGTAACTATCCAAGATAAATAAAAATATGTCTATACAAAGATTTGCATGTGAATGTTTCTATCAACTTTGTTTATAATGGCCAGAAAGTAGAAACAACCTAAATGTCCATCAACAGGTGAACAGATTAACAGTGTCATAATCAATGACATAAAGAGGAATGGATTCTTGATATACTCAAGAACATGGATACATCTCAAAATAAACATGCTGATTATTATTTATATAAATGTATGATGCCATTTATATAAAATTCTTAAAACTGCACACTGATCTATAGTGATAGACAGCAGATCAGTGTCTACCTTCCAGGTATATCTGACTTCGTCTTTTGTGCTTCTCTCCTTTGCTTCCTGGGCTCCAGACAAGCAAACCTCCTTGCTTTTCTTTGAACACATCAGGAATGTGTCTGTCTCAAGGTTTACATATTTGCTGATCCCTTGTCATGGGAACTGTTTCCCCAGAGAGCTTGTTCCTTACTTCATTCTGGCCTCTCATCCAATATCACTTTGTCTAACGTGACTCCCAATGATCTCTGCCTCCTTGTATTTACTAGGTGAGTGTGGGCTGGACCTAGTGACTCACTTGTAGCAAATAGACTACAATAAAGTGATAGGATGTCACCTCCATGATGAGGTTACAAAAAGAGTCTGGCTTCCACCTTTCATACTCTCTCGCAGCCTTTCTCATTCTATCTTTCTTAGAACACTTGTCAATTGCCTTACGGAGAGACCTATAAGGCAAGAAACTGATGGCTCTGATCAAGATCCAGGCGAGTCCCTGGGGCTTGTCACTGGCCACGTGAATGGGCTTGGAAACAGATCCTCTCCCAGTTAAGCCTTGAGATGACTGCAGCCCCAACCCTGAGGGCTGACTTGTGAGAGACCTCCTGATTTATAGGCACCCAGTTCATCTGCACCTGGATTGCTGACCTATGGAAATGGTGCAGTAATAAATGTTATTTTAAGCTGCTAAACTTCTGGATAATTTTTTGTGCAGTTATAGACAACTAATCCAGAGGTGTTCCCTAGAAAACCTATGCAAACTACTCCCAGCAACACATACTATCCCCAGTATTCATTGTCCTCTTACCTTGTTTTTTCTTATTCAAGACACTTTTCATCATCCAAACTATTATTATATGTTACATATGTGCTAACTTTTGTTCTGTCTTTCATTCCCCTAATAAAATGTCAATTCCATGAGAACTGCATCTTATATCTAGGGCCTAAAACACTGCCTGGCCAAATTACCTATATATCCATTACATATTTGACACCTTTATATAAAATTTGAAAAAAAAGTCTAGACTGTAAGGCAACCTCCTTTTAGCTAGACATATTCTACATATATTCAGACCTCAGCTCAAGGACAGAGGCCATCACAGAAAACCAGAAGAATGAGAAATTCCTTAAGCTACGGTGTTCCCTTTACCCTAGGGTCAGGCAACCACAGTACTAATTCATCATACATTTAGAAATATATGGAAAAGAGGAATAGAAGAGAAGAAAACTACCTCTCTGATCAAGAGAAGCTATAAGGCCCTGATCCAGCCACAGGGTGAAAGTCACTGTGGCAACTCATTAGTGAGGGTTTAACTGAGCCATCGGCGAGGCAAGCCTGGAGTGAGGCATCCAAAAAAGCCAGGCAAGGGTGGGATGGAAGCTGCTCCAGAACTGCGACAGGGACAGAGGCAGAACCTGGCTGTTGGTTGAGCCACAGCTTCAGGAACCAGCAGCAGGCAGAGAGAGACAGACCCCATGGCAGGTCCTTTCCTGCCAGAGCCAGAGTACAGGTCAAGGCATCCAGGCCAGAGTGGAAGGCTGGGAATCAGCCATTTCCTCATAGATTGTAGGATGAGTAAGGGCAGAAGGTACACGTGAGATGACACAAGAAGTCTCTGCGAAGCCGTGATGACAGATGGGTCAGCACACATGGAAAGTGTTCATTCAAAGTACATTGTGATAGCCCGGCGTGGTGATGCACGCCTGTAATTCCAGCTACTCTGGAGGCTGAGGCAGGAGAATCTCTTGAACCTGGGAGGTGAAGTTGCAGTGAGCCGAGATCGCACCACTGCACTCCAGCCTGGGTGACAGAATGAGTGAGACTGTCTCAAAAAGACAAACAAAACAAAACAAAACAAAGTACATTGTGGGATCAATGGTTTTGTGAGCAAGCTGGAAACCTAACGACCATTCATGATATTGTTTTTATGTTAAGATGATTTGAGTATTCCAAGCAACTCATGCAAAAGCAGAATTTTTGAAGAATCCTAAATTTGAGTTTATTGAATTAACAGTTTCTGTCAATCGTGGAAGCTGCTGCTATGGCCCACTAGGTGGCAGTATGGTAGCGATTTGCTGGTTAACAGAAAATGGAATAACTAGACTTGAAGCTCAAGCCACTAGTTTTTTTTCCCTAACATTTAAAAATTGACAATAGAAAATGTTCATGGAATAATAGGTGAAAAGTCAGACAAGAACTATCATGCAAAGGCCATTGACATATAAAATAAAACTTTTTTACAAGCAGTTATGGAGCATTTTATAAAAAGTCAAAACAGCAGAGTGTCTGCTGTTCACAGTAAACATAATAAAGTTCTTAAGTGATTCTTCTGATAGCTGAATGTTAGACAGATATAGAATGAAGACAATGAGAGAGTAGGACAACAGATGCTGCTTTCCCAGACCTTGCAAAAGCCAGGCTCCCTGCAGCCTCTATGTTGGGGTTTTCATTCCCTAGATCCCCACTTCCTCTGTACCAAGCCACACTCCTGGCTTCCCTTGAGATGCTCTTGGCAGTGAATCCCTGACAAGTCACATCATTCAATTACCTTAATTCACTATTTCACTTGTATTTCTCTGAAATTATGGACAAAAACACACTAATATTTTGCATCGTAACATTTCCAATTTTTTTTTTTTTTTTTTTTTTTTTTTTTTTTTTTTTTTGTATGATGGGTGCTTAGACTGTTGCTGTACTTGATTAAGCAACATTCAAGAATTTCCTGTTCAGGCCGGGAATGGTGGCTCACACCTGTAATCCCAGCACTTTGGGAGGTCAAGGCAGGAGGATCACTTGAGGCCAGGAGTTCAAGACCAGCCTGGCCAACATGGTGACACACCATCTCTACTAAAAATACAAAAATTAGCTGGGAGTGGTGGCATGTGCCTGTAATCCCAGGTACTCGGAAGGCTGAAGCAGGAGGATCACTTGAACCTGGGAGGTGGAGGTGGCAGTGAGCTGAGATTGCGACACTGCACTCCAGCCTGGGTCACAGAGGGAGAAAGAAAGAGAGAGAGAGAGAGAGAGAAGAAAGGGAAAGAAAGAAAAAAAGAGGGAAGGAAGGAAGGAAAGAATGTCCCATCCAACCAGTTTCTAAGGGAAAAGGGAAGAAAATGTGCCTTCTGGTTCCCTTTCATTAGTGCCTTTTAAGTGCTGGATATGCAGCATATGCTCAATAAATATTTAAACCAATGAATGAATAAATAAATGGCTAAATATGATGGGATGCATGGGATGCACAGGGATGAATGAATAAATACACTCTGGCATTTAACATCTTGGAACTTTTTAAAATAACATATCAATCCTGCATGATTAAAAATAGAACATTTTACGTGTAAATAAACCTTCAAAATGTCTTAACATTTTACATAGAGCAAATTACTGTTAATAATTTACAAAGTTTAGAAACTTTAGTTTAGAAAGATTAGTTTAATACCAAAATACTGATCTAGAATAGTAGGCTTTTTTAGTGAGAAGTTACCTTTGAGATAATTAGGTCAACCCTCTTATTTTCAGATTAGAAACGAGAACTTAAATTCAGTACTTTTTTTCTCCTTTTAAACAGATTGCTGCCCCAATTTACAAAAGCCATACACATGATGAGTATGTTAATTGTGGTGGAGTTTGCTGTTAAGAAATGTATGTGAAGTATGTATGTGACAGTCTATATTTTTCATATGGTTGTATGAATGTGTAATATTAAGGCATAATTATTTTTGGAACTAGCTTTTTTTAACCATCAAAATATAAAATTTCATTCTTAGATGTTTTTCAAATTGTGAAGCACTTTCTGGACTGTTTGTATCAGCTTACTGTGTACTTTCTTTCTCCTTGAAGTTATTCTCTTTTCCCGAAGAAAGTAGGTTAAAATGTCACTTATTAGGAAAATTAGGCTGGGAAGAAGCCGGATGATCTGTTAAATATTTCAAGTGAATTCCTGAATTCAAAAAATCTGAATAATCCTTGAAAACAGCTGAAAGTAAAATAACAAAAACGACTTTTTAGAGAACATTTGTTTAAATAGAAAATGTTAATTCATTCACAGAACTTGCCTAGATGCAATCGTCTACTGGTCTGGGTCCAGCCTACACACAAGAACAAATTCTTTCCCAGTGCCTCATACTGTGAGGCTGCAGTTCAATCTTGCCACGGAGTCAGGGGTTCTTGTGTATTTTTTTTATTACTTTAAATTATAAGTTTGTCATTTTAAATTAAACATCTTTTTATTGCCATAAATATCAGTGTAGCCTTAAATGAAATACTGCATGTATAATTCAGCTCTGAATAACTGCATCCATTCAGAAGAGCTCTATCTAGCAGGTTTTTTGTTTAGCAGAAATCTTATAGTAGTTTTATGTATTTATGTATATGTAGTATGTTATTCAGCATTCTCCAGAGAAAAAGAACCTATATGTATAGAGAGAGATGTGTAAGAAGGGATTTCTTATGGGAATTGACTCATATGATTTTGGGGGCCAAGAAGACCCATGATATGTTGTCTGCAAGCTGGAGAGCTAAGGAATGTGTGTGAGGACAAAAGACCTGCGAACTTCGTGGGCTGCTGCTGCAAACCCCAGAGATGAAGGCCAGAGAACCTGGAGGTCTAATGTCCAAGGACAGGAGCCAATGGGTGTCTCAGCTCCTGAAGAGAGAGAATTCACCTTCCCTCTGCCTCTTTGTTTAGGCTCTCAACAGCTTGGATGATGCCTGCCCACTTTGGTGAGGGCCATCTTCCTGACTCAGTCTACTAATTCAAATGCTCATCTTTTCTGGAAACATCCTCACAGACACACCCAGACATAATACTTTACTAGCTATCTGGATATCCCTTAAGCCAGTCAAGTTGACACCTAAAATTAACCATCACAGTATGTATGATATATGTATTTCTTTATATTTTTGGCACAATTCAATGCTGAAATGACTCTTTAAATGTCATGGTTTGAGTGTTTCCAATTCGATGTGCCCATTCTCCTACTCATCATTGCCCTCTCCTTCCACAGTAACACTGATTTTAGAGAATGGGCCACATCTAGCTGTTGCCCATCAAGAATCTAGAAGTTGACCTGCCTGGCTTTCACTTATTTATTTTCCAATTCTGTCAGACACTTAATGGTCAATTTTGCCGCCTGTGTGTCTCCCTTACATGACTGCATCTGCCATGTGGACAGGGACTTGGTTGATAAACTCAGAGGCATATTGATCATAGTCCTTAAAACTCAACAAATATCAGAGGGATGAATAAATGATGAATATTTATCCAATCCCCTCCTTTTCACTCTTGCCATCTTGATCCTAGTTTCAGCATTCAGCATCTCTTATCTGGGCTATTGCAGTAGCTTCTAATTTGGATTTTCTGACTCTATTTATATCTCACCCACCTGCCTTAATTCTAGCTTCATGTTTCTTTACACTTGCCTTTATGTTCTATGCTTAAGTAGTATTGAGCTGGTTATGTCTTCTGCCGTATACCCTGATATTTCCTGCCCCTATGACTTTACCCAGGATGTTTCTATCTCTAGAAATGCCTGGTCATTTTTTTTCTTTTGCAAACTCCTGCTCCTTCTCACTGCTGAGACTATGTGATGTATTTTTTAGTAACTCTTTTCTGAACTCCCAAATTGTATTAAATGCCCCCTTTCTTTTGTCCTATTGTACCTTGTGCATCTCCCTAACTGAATACTTATATCACATTCTATTTTATCTATCTGGCTTTCCCTTTGTGCTCCTTTTGGGTAGGAATTCTTTCTTAGGCATTGTAGTAATTTTAATGGTGCACAGAAGGCAGTCCATAAGTATTTGTACTTGTTTTTTCTTTTTGTGGAATGAACAATTTGGATGCCACAGGAATTTAGGATTGCCACTAATTATGAGTGTGTCTGCCATATCTAGGGCCACTAAGTACAGCTGTACACATTGTGCACTGCACTATTCTGGGCATGGATACTAGTCCCACAGAGGATAATGTGAATGTCTACCCCACCCCTCCAGTTGTAAACTGCACCAATCATCCAGGCGCTACCCTGGTGGATATAGACAAGATACTGCAGTGAATACCATTTTAAACTGTAAGGTAGTTATATTTTAAATTGTAATTTATTTTAGGTTTTAAAAAATTGGATTTATAAACAAACATTAAACAAATAATATTTGTTTAAAATATTATATATTTAAATATACATATAATATATTTAAAAAATAAACAAATCATTCCATTATAATTCCCCTGATACTTTCTGTTTTCATAGGAAAGCAATTGTTTTAGCATGGTATGTTTCTTCCCAGCACATACCTCATAAATTATGAAATGCTTTACCTTCCTTTCCTAGACTATATTCTTGTTTCCTTAAATGAATTTAAAATCCCTGGAATATGACATTTATATAGATGGACAGCTATAAATCAATGAATTTTACTATGAAAAATAAGCACTGCATGTACCTTTTTTTCATGAAACACAACAGTCAAAATTTGATTAAAAGAAATCAGAGGCTAAAGAAGTTCATTCCAAAGAAAGCTGCCAGTAAACAGATACTACTATTCTCCAGATTCTAGAACTAAACTAAATTGAATTTATTATTAAATATCAAACTTATAGCTTTTAAAAAGCCATTCATTTTTCTCTAGAATATCAGTAAATCTCTTAAATATTTAGGACTGAAAAACATGAAATTCTATATTTAGTAACTAGCAAATTCTAAATTAATGGATGACAAACCAGACAACTCTTTAAATAAAAGGAATCTAATAAAAATAGCCATTAGACTTATGCATCCAAAAGGTATCTAAATTAAAACTGAGTAAATGGTCAACTCGGCGTGAAGCCTGGTTACAGACTTACTAAATTGACAGCTGGTATTTATAATCTGTGTGGAACAGATATTGATATTAATATTTATAATCATCATCATATTGAGGGGTATATATCTAGCATTACACTAAATGTAAGACACTTTTTAACATTTTGTCATTTTAATACTCAGAAGAATTTACGAGGTAGAAGTGACCGCAATACCCATATTATGACTAATGAAACATATATGTGAAGGGATCAACAAAGAAAATAAGGAAGAAATGAATAAAAAATTAATTAAAAAGTAAGTATTTTTCAAACCAACCAGGAGAATTAATGAGGCAAATGTTGTTTATCTCCAGAATTGAGGTTAAAATATTAAAATACAGACCAGCCCAGAAGGCTCTAACTCTCTAGGTATGGTCTATTTTACGCCTATCTGTAGCTGCCTGTCTTCTATCTACTTTCTGAGTTTTCCACTGAAGCTGAGATTTGAAATTCACCTGCTGATCTATGTTGCAGATCTCATGTGAGATCCTGGAAGTGGACACATGGGATAATTGACTGATACTCTTTCCACAGTTTCTCCTGGTAAGCCTATCGTGTGATGGGACTCATGCTCCAATTCTGACTCATATTACAGGACCTTCTGGGCCTCGAGCTATGTGCCCTGGACTCTGACATCTGGTTTTGCCCAAACAACAGCCCAGTACTAGCCAATCCTCACTTCCTGATGGGCTGAACTCTGTCTACTACCTAGAGGCACTGGCTAGGGTCCTGTTTCAATTTGAAATTCATTTGTCCCCCACTTCTTTTTGGGTTAAGATGCTACCACTTACATGCCATCAATGCCCAGGCAATACGAATCCCATAACTCCACCTAAAAGAGTAGGCCTTCTGCATATTCACACTAGCCTATGAGGAAACTGAATCCAAGTTGTCTTGGACTTTGAGGTTTTATTATTAGATGACTACACATAAGGTCAACCCAAATCAAGTTTGGTCCTCTCAGCCTCTACTCTGCACACTCTCTGTTTACCTCCTCCAGCCCACCATGCTGATACTACTAGGATCAATTACACCTTAAGACCAAGGCTCTTTAGCCAGTTACAAATTCTAGAAAAGTTCTAGTCATCCAAATATAGACCCAGTTTGCTAGAATTCTCTATCCACCTATTATCAACTTAAAGAAATCTCTGGATAAAATATAGAGAATTATTTGAGATCCAAAGTATATAGATGTAATATAGAGAAATCTAAGTGGAAAGAAAGTAAGTGTAAGGTTTATGAGTATAAAGTAAAAATGGCAGATTTACCAAGACAAGGTTGAGAGTGTCAGAGGGAAATAAGAATATAAGAGATTGTCTTTAGATGGCCACAGGTAAGAGAGGGAGGGGATCTAGGAGTAGACCAAAGGGGAAGGAGAGCACTAGTAAAAATACCTAAGGCATGCAGGGCTCAAAATCTAGATGGCAGGTTGATAGGTACAGCAAACCACCATGGCACATGTATACCTATGCACCAAACCTGCACATTCAGCACACGTATCCCAGAACTTAAGGTTAAAAAAAAATGGTTCAGTGACTCTGATAAGTGTGGGAGAGATGAATAATTGCAGCATAGTGCATTTCATGTATGATGAAGTAAGGATAGTTGCCTGAAAGTTAGGCAGGCCCAGAAGATGAGAGGATATCTTCTACATTTGAGATGGGTGATAAAGGGGACTTGTAGGTAGTGGAGGGCATCCTATTAAGATGCAAAAACATGTTGGGTTGTTGGTATAGGAGACCTGGGATGCAGTTAAAATGGCTGTATTTTGTGATATAAACTTCTTAAAATAGCCTATATGAGTTTATATTGCTATCAAAGCTTTAATCTACATAAATAATATAAAGTTACCAATATCAGGACTTCAAAGCATGCAGTGAGATTCAGCCATGTAGCTATGTTTTTGGAAACTGGTTTACCTAGAAATATAACTGGATATGGCTGCTGGAGATGGTTAGTTTAGAATAGGAAAAGGGAGGAAATTAAATTATGTGACCATTGGATTTGAGGAACACATTAATATCTTACTAGGAAGTGTAGTTGGAGAAGAATTATGTAACTGATGCTCCTGAGCCAGAGGATCTAAAAAGCCAGGAATTCGCAGCAGCAAATGTGGGTACCAGAAATCACTGGTAGAAAGGGTAGATTAAAGGTGGCTTGAGTATTCCTTCTGATGAGCTGGTGGGCATTGGCTGTTTGGGTGCTGCCTGCTCCCTTGACCCAGCTTGGAAGGATTAGGAAAAGAAGCTTCTGAAATACCAACATTATAATCCCTACCATTTATAAAGTCTCCAGGTCATTTGCTACCAGAAACATTCGTCTGCACACACTGATACAAAAAAAAAAAAATGAACAGAATACGGATGAGTTTAGCTTTCTGCAGAACTCATTTTAAGGAATAGGATATCCTTAGAATACAAATGGGTGCAACAGGGAGTAGAAATTAATTTAAGCCATGACTGAATATTAAATAAATTTATAACTAAATCAAAGTATTATAGTATTAGATATATGAGCAGAAAAAGTAGAATTTGCATGGAGTTTCTAAACAAAGCAGTCACTATAGCTAATGTTAGTCTGGAGCTACATAAGGCTGCTGTTTACTGTGATCACTGACATTCAACATTGCTTTGGATATCCTGTCCAATGCAATAATACAAAGCAAATAAGACCGTATAAAGTAGAGGACAACATTAACATTATATTCAGAAAATAAGATTGTTGAATAGAAAATTCAAGAAAACTTTTAAAAAATCTTAGAGTTGATGAGGGAAGTCATATTAGTGACTGGATAAAAATAAATACATGAAGTTTATAAGCTTTTACTATGTACCAACATAGTATGCTGACTCGTTTTACAAATGGTGAAAAATACTTATGTATGTGTATGTGTATGTGCTTCTGTGTGTTTACGACTTTACATAGCATGGTGAAGTATGTATTCTCTTAAGAGGTGACTTTTGACACAATACCTGGACATCAAGGTGAAGTAGTCCCTGAAATGATTAGGGATTAATCATGCCAGGCAGACATTTTCTGATTTCTGCTTAAAAGTATCTCTGACTGTCATTTTGAGGGTAGTTTGTGAAAATGTAAAATTGAAAGTAATGGATTAGTTAGGAGACTATGGCAGTAGCTAAAACAAAATACAATGATGGTTGAATTAGGATGGTAGATAGAACTAGAGCAGAGGTAATAAGCTTGTGGCATTCTTTGGAGTAGAGTTGCCAGGGCTTGAGAATTTGAACATGAAAGTGGAAGCTATGAGATGAATGGAATGTGGTTACTAGATTTTGGTTTTGAGTGATTGAGGCTCTAGAAGGTGGTGCTATTTATTGAGAAGGAAAAGATTGGGTAAGATGAGAGGGAAAGCAGGAGTTCTGTTTTAGACATGTTAAGTTTGAGAGGTAAATTACATATTCAGATGGAGACGTCAAGAAGGCATCTGTATATATGAATTTAGAGCAAAAGGTAGAAGTTAGAGGTAAAGTCAGAGAAAATGTCCTGGGCAGTAGTTAGGATTCACCAGAGAAGGTGTCAGAAGTGGGACTGAAGAAGGGATCAGTTGAGGTGGTTGGAAAACCACGGAAGTGGAGTGTTTTAGAAGGAGCGCTCAACTATATTGAATAACATGCTGACAGCTCATGAAAGTAGCCAGCAGAAACAGCTGGATTTGACAATATGGGGGACTTTCGTGCTCTCAACATCAGTGGTTTGAGTGGAGATACCCAGCCAAGTAGGCTGAGGAGAAAACTAGGAGATGAGAAAATGTAAGCTATTAGGATGTTCAGATTTTTAGAAAGAAGTTTCGCTGTGAAGGAGAAAGAATTAGCTGAGGAGACCCTAGGTCCTGAGAGGCTGTTTATGGTTGTTTATTGAAGGAGAGATACTAGAGCACCTGCAAGCTGATAAAGGAGAAAGATCTTTGTCTACTGGAGGGGATAGGATTCAGACCTTTGGAGGGACTGCTATAATTTTTCTATTGTAGCAGAAGAGAAGGAAGAAAGTAAAGGTCAGATGCAAGCCACTTGGTTGATTTAGTGATTGGAACATAATCATTCTGCTTAGTTCCTCAATAAAGTTCAAGATGTGGCCACAGCTGTGTGTGTGTGTGTGTGTGTGTGTGTGTGTGTGTGTGTGTGTGTGTGACGGGTGTGACAAGTTTGAGGAGTGATGAGAAGATGTAAATCAGTCTTCTGGCAGGATAGTAAAGCAAATCTTCTAGGGATATGTATTAGGATTATGGCCTAGGTCTTTCTTGCTAGAGGTTTTCAGAATGAAAACACATTTTACATAATATTTGAGATCTGCAAAAGAGTATCATTGTGCATGTAAGTTATGAATTATATATAATAAAGCAAAGACTGATACACCACCTATTTAAGATTTAGACTTTTGAACTTGACCACAACCACCCATGTCTCTTTGTGCTCCTTCCTGATCTCGTTGCTCTACCTTCTCCTCAGAAGTAACTAAGATTCTGACATGTATATCGTAACTTAAGTATGAACTAGTGGTTCAGCACATCATAACCCTTTTCTGAATGACTGCTTCATGACTGACTACTAGCAATTATATTGTTAAATAGACTTGGATCAATTAGCAATTTTACTGGAAGCTGAGTCTAATTTAATGTAGAATTTTGAGTAGCTCATATTTAATTCCTTTAAAATTAAACCTTGAAAAAGGAACCTTATGAGAGATTATAAACAGAAGGAGATAGGTTTCAATAAAGCTTCCACAGGCACCTGACTCAAGTTTGAGTCATATCCAATATTGTAGAGCAGGTGTGATTCAGGTTACAAATTCTGGTGGAAGGAAATATCACATTCATTTATTATTTTAAATCAATATGAAATCTGATATAAGCTCTTGTACTATTCAACAGGGAAGAAATTCAGTTTTAGTCATTAAGGCTGCATAAACATCAAGGAAATGTTCATGATGCTGACAGATGGAGAAAGAGAGTTTCATCTCTAGCTCATCACAGTCATCTATAATCATGCTTCAAGCCTATGTGCTCTGCTTTCATGCCACATGGAGGTCCAGGAGTCTTTTCTAAGGCTGCAAGCTCTGGGATTAGGATCCAGTTTCTTTGGACTCAGAGGACAGCCAGACTCTTCAGTGGGGCTGCAGCTTCCCTGAGGGTCTGCCAAGGAGCTATGCTCAGGTTCCTGCGCAGAAATAACATTCTTTTTATTCTCTGGAGAAATCTTTCCTCCTCCCTCTGTTGACCTCAAAGGCACTGCTTTCTCCTTCCTCATCCCCTGGCACGCTTATCATAATAACATCCAAGAGCTTAGGTTTAAAAAAAAAGCTAAGAAAATTCTCTGATTTCAAGTGGCTTCTGCTGTCCATCCTGCCACAAATGTCCTCTGAGGCAAAGAAGCACAACCCTGTTCATTGCTTAAAATTAGTGATGGGAAGGGAGAAGAGGAGGGAAACACATTTAAACAAATTATTATCTCAGTGGAAGATCCTGCAACACTTCTACATAAGGTATGGACACATTATTAAAGAAAACTTGAAAAGAAAGAAAAAGAAAAGATTGTGGTCCTCAAGGCATTGGGTTTTGCTCTTGTGCGGTCCTTTACTGAAAAAAGTGTATGCCCATATAGTTCACCTCCTTCATTTTACAGATGAGACAACTGAGTTTCAGAGGCAACATGGTATGCTAGAAACAGCAATGGCTTTAGAATGAGCAGAACTAAGTTAGCTTCTTGATTCTGCTACTTGTTAAGGTCAGTAATCTTGGGCAAGTTTTACAGTCTCTCTGAGATTCACCTGCTTCATATATAAAATGGGAATGATTATCCTTGCCTTCCATGGTTATTTGGAAGATTTAAGGATGTTACATGTGCATGCCATATCTTATCCAGAGACTTGTATTTGGAAGACATTCAACAATGCTAGTTTCTTCCCCCTTACTCAAAGCTATATATATAATGTGTGGCAGATCCAGAATGAAAGCCCATGTTCCCCAACTTCTGGTATAACTCTCTTTATGCTGCACCATCAGTGTGGTTATCTGAGAAAGGCAGGTAGATAGGAACAAGCAGGTTATATTTACAGTAGACAAATCTGTTACCAGCAGCCAGCCAGCACGCAGGCTTAGTGTGAAAAGGACAACATATCATTTATCAACTCTTTTCATTGAAAAGATTTATAGTATTTGCAAAACACTTGGCAATATCAATCACCTTTGTCTCTGAGCTGCAGGGGTTGGGGCCAAGACTTGAGAGCAGCAAAGGGTCAGGCTCCCAGATGCTATTTTTCTCAATGTTGGCTTTCCTATTCCCAATGATGAGCCAAGTGGTCAGCAGGCAGTCAATTAGCAGATTTTTCATGCTCCAGGGTGAATGGAAATAAGGCCAAGGTTGTGGATTCTCTCCCTGTATGAGTAAGTTCATTCCAAATCCAGAAAATAGTGTGCCAAGACTGAGTAGTATAGCTCTGATCCCAACCAACACCAACTCTCCAATGTATATGACTTGTCACCAGACAAACACATCAGGGAATGTGATGGATCAGCCCAACTGAATTGCCAATCAGGAAACAATTCCATTAATGAATCTTCATGATAGAGGGCCACCTATGTCCTGTTAAGTCAAGGACAATGTACTCATTACATGCTATAGATATAAACAGGTCAGATACACACTCATTATTCATTTTTTTACCCAATCAACCTGATCAAAGCTGGGGTTTTGTAAGCCAACATTATCAAACACATACTCGGTGTCAGTAGATGACTGCTTCAGCTAGTAAATGTTAGCTATAAAATAAAAGCTAACATTTAGTAATACAATGTATTAAGCATGTTACAGAAATTCTCTCTTTAATTATCAAAAAAGCACTTATGAGATATTTTCTAGTATCCCTGCTTTACAGATAAGGAAAACGGGGTTCAGATTGCTAGGGTCACACAGTGGCAGAGCCAGGATTTGAATTCTGATATGTCTGCATCTAAACATTATGTAATACTACTTTGAAGAGCTCGAACCTAGTGCACTCAAACCTTTCTCAGACTATCTCTGAGGAAGTTTTATTTAAAAAAAGAAAAGCATATTTATTGTAGCTGTAGAGAATATCCTAGGTGAGTGGAAGTAACATTTTGGATAACTGGTTCCATATTTCTTTTTGTTCCATATTTTGTTCCATTTTTATATTTGTGTTTCCCGTAAGAGGGACACCTAAACATTCACCTGTTCACATGAGTATGGAGGAGTGCCTGCCATCACTGTGCTTCCTGCTTATATATTGTAGCTAAATCCCTGACAGAATGCTGGTTGGTGATTCTTTGGGTCTCTATGCTAGGAGGGAAAGGTAACTGCTTTCCTTTGAAGGGCAGGATAGCATTTCCTTGTACTTTTGTCAAAATCGGAATGTGTAATTCACTCTTTTTCAACCCTTTCATTCAAGATGTGGAATTTGCACCTTGCTAGACAATCTTGTGGTGGTCTTTGTAGAAGATCAGTTTTTGGCCACTTCACATGTGAATCACTGTTTATACTCATGCAAATGTATGCCTCAACTATAAATCCCTGAATATAAGTTATAACCAAGGCTTAACTAGACCATCAGATGCTAATGCCACCAGAAATGGTTGTAAGACCAGCCTGACACAAATGCAAATTGGGCAATGTTGATTTCCACCATCACCAGCAGTACCATTTGCACTGAGTACAGCTGGGCACCTTGATACAGTCTGGCTCTGTGTCCCCACCCAAATCTCATCTCAAATTATAATACTCACAATCCCCATGTGTTGAGGGAGGGATCTGGTAGGAGGTGATTAGATCATGGGGGTGGTTTCCCCATGCTGTTCTTGTGATAGTGAGTGAGTTCACACGAGATCTCATGGTTTTATATGTGTTTAACAGTTCCTCATGCAGACGCTCTTCTTTCTTCTGCCACCACTTAGGACGTGCCTGCTTCCCCTTCCACCATAATTGCAAGTTTCCTGAGGCCTCCTGAGCCATGTAGAACTGTAAGACAATAAGATGTGTCATAAAATGAGTCAATAAACCTCTTTTCTTTATAAATGACCCAGTCTTGGGCAGTTCTTTATAGCAGTGTGAGAATGGATTAATACAATAAATTGGTACTGGGACTGGTACCCTTTGCCTTTGGGTATAGAGATACCCAAAAATGTGGAGGAAACTTTGGAACTGGTTAATAGGCAGAGGTAGGAATAGTTTGGTGGGCCCCAAAGAAGATAGGATTATGTGGGGAAGTTTGGAACTTCTTAGAGACTTGTTAAATGGTTTTGACCAAAATGCTGATAGTGATGTGAACAATGAAGTCCAGGCTGAGCTGGTCTCATATGGAGGTGAGGAACTTATTGGGAAGTGGAGCAAAGGTTGCTCTGGCTGTGCTTTAGCAAACAGACTGGTGGCTTTTTGCCCCTGCCCTAGATATCTGTGAAACTTTGAACTTGAGAGAGATGATTTTAAATTGGAATTTATGTTTAAGAGGGAAACAGAGCATACGAGTTTGGAAAATTTATAGCTTGATCATGTGATAGAAAAGAACACCTCATTTTCTGGGAAGAAATTCAACTCCACTGCAGAAATTTGTATAAGTAACAAGGTGTCAAATGTTAATCACCAAGACAATAGGGAAAATTTCTGCAGAGCATGTTGTAGAACTTCACAGCAGGCCCTCCCATCACAGGCCTGGGGGACTAGGAGGAAAAAAAATGGTTTCATGGACTGGGCCCAGGCCCCCCACTGCTTTGTGTAGCCTCAGAACTCTGTGCCCTGCATTCCAGCTGCTACAGCTCCAGCCAGGGCTAAAAGGGGCCAAGATACAGCTTGTATCCTCCAGACCCCAGAGTGGAAGATCCACCAACAGCTTGTACCATGGACCTGGAAAAGCCCCAGACACTCAATCCCAGCCCATGACAGCAGCCTCAGTTGCTGAATCCTACAGAACCACAGGGGCACAGCTGCCCAAGGCTATGGGAGCCCGCGCTTTGCATCAGTGTGCCCTGGATGTAAGACATGGGGTCAAGGCAGATTATTTTAGAGCTTTAAAATTTAATGACTGCCCTGTTGGATTTTAGACTTACATGGGGCCTATAGCCCTTTTGTTTTGGCCAATTTCTCCAATTTGGAATGGGGTCATTTATCCAATGCCTATACCCATATTGTGTCTTGGAAGTAACTAACTTGCTTTTGATTTTATAGGTTCCTAGGTGGAAGGGACTTGCCTTGTCTCAGATGAGACTTTGGACTTGGACTTTCCAGTTAATGCTGGAATGAGTTAGGACTTTGAAGGGACTGTTGGGGAGGCATGATTGGTTTTGAAACGTAAAAAGAATGTGAGACTTGGAAGGGGCCAGGGACAGTATAATATGGTCTGGTTCTGTGTCCCCACCTGAACTGCATCTCAAATTGTAATTCCCATAAGCCCTATGTGTCAAAGGAGGGACCTGGAAGGGGGTGATTGGATCATGGGGGCAGTTTCCCCCATGCTCTTCTTGTGATAGTGAGTTCTCATGAGACTTGATGGTTTTATAAGTGTTTGACAGTTTTTCCTTCACACACTCTTCTCTCCCCTGCCACCGTGGAAGGTGTGCCTGCTTCCCCTTCTGCTGTAATTGTCAATTTCCTGAGGCCTCCCAAGCCATGCAGAATTTTGAGCCAATTAAACCTCTTTTCTTTATAAGTTACCCAGTCTAGCGTCGTTCTTTATAGCAGTGTGAGAATGCGCTAAATCCACATTTGTGCTTTTTTTCCTCTTTCTTCCATTGTCTTTTTCCCTTCTAAACTCCTCTTTTGGAAAATAGGACTCACAAGAATTAATTCACACTCTTACCTTCTACAGTTGGTGGTTGGGTGTAGAAGAAATAACATCAGTAGTAGTGTGGATATCAGGATACAAGTCCTGATTCAATGAAAGATGATGGCCTTCCCAATTTGAATATTCTTCATTCATTTCCAAGTCTATTTTTCTCCATTTATGTAACCATCTATATCCCCCTCAAAAGTTATGGGACTCTTAATATTGTGATAGGTTCCCTCAGAGGTCTCACTCAATGATATGCAGAGGATATAATCTCCACTAATCTTACTGAGGTTAGGGACCATGACTTACATCTAATCTATAATGCACAGTTACCCAATATGTGTTAAGTAATATTGTGTTAGCTTTCTATTGCTGCCATAACAAATGACCAGATAATTAGTGGTTTAAGCAATGCAACTTTATTTCATATTTCTGGAGCCAAAAGTCCACAGTGAATCTTACTGGGCTAAAATCAAGGTATCCACAGGTCTTGTTCCTTCTTGAAGCTCTAGGTGAGAATCTGTTTCCTTGCCTTTTCCCTTATTCTTTGGCCTGCGGCCTCTTCAGTCTTCAAATCCACTAGTATAGCATCTTCTAATTTCTCTCTGACTTTGACTCTCTTGCCTCCTTGCCTCTTTTGCTTATAAGGATCCCGAGGATTACATTGGGAACACTTGGATAATCCAAGATAATCTCACCATCTCATTGTCAGCTGATTAGTAAACCTAATTCCATCTACAATTATAATTCCCCATTGCTATACAACATAACATACTCACAGTTTCTGGGGGATTGGGGTATGGACATCTTTGAGGAGCTATTATTCTTATTACCACAAATACTAATCAATTAAGTAAAAATTAGAAGGGTTAAAGTCAAATGAAAATAGATTCTCAAAATTTCATCTTTTAATTCTACAAAAATTCCCTGGAAATGCTAAAAGGAAGAATATACTAGGTCTGATCCAATTGGATATTCTGATTATATTTATGTTTATATCATTTTGAGACTTTCTTCACAAACACCTTAGCATGAAATTTCCTACTCTCGTGACCAGTCATCTGGTATCCTTTATGATGAATGTGAGGGTTATGTGCTTCAGTCTTTTCTTGAACCTTTTTGTTTATTTATTTGTTTGATGATGTTTGATTTCTGGCATGTAGTCAGGCCTCAGTTAGGGTGTGTCATCCTTCAGTGAAATTTGTCTGGATGCAAAAATGATGCCAGAAATATTAAATGGTTTCCAGTACATATAGAACACATGAAGTTTTAGGTACCTTTAATAATTAAGCCTCATTGATGTGGGATTCCACAAACTCTCAGTGTTACTGTTTGTGTATTGTTTGAGTTTGCTGTGAAAGAAAGACAGAGGGAGGGAGGGAGGGAGGAAGGAAGGGAGGTAGGTAGGAAAGAAGTGAAGGAAGGAAGGAGTGGGGAAGGACAGAAGGAAGGAAGGAAAGAGGGAAGGAGGGAGGGGAGGGAGGGAGGGAGGCAGGGAGGGAGGGAGGGAGGGAGTGAGTTAGGGAGGGAAAGAAGGAAATAAATAGTGATAATAACCAATGTTGTCTATCATTCTATCTTACTTTAACACATGACATCACATCAGAAGCCTTCAGCTCACTGATGATTTAGACTATCCCACATACAATGCAAAATGGTCAAACCTAAATGACTTTTTAGAATAAAGATGCATAGGAATGCCTAGTTCTTGTTTTTTAATTCAGATTTTAGTTATTTTGTTTTCTCTCACCTGCTGAACAGATTTGTTAAGAAGTGGGATAAAAATCATATTTCACTTGCCTCAAAATTAAATGAAGCCAACTCTAGTTAGTTGAAGCCCACTCCAGCTTAAAACTTTAACAATATTTAAATTATATAAAGGTGAATGAAAATATTCTTGGTAAAGTTCAAGGCACATGCAGAGGTGTGTTTGCAGTGAGAACTTTGACAATGAGGAGTGCCTTTCATCTGTCAGTATGTGAGGACGTGGATGACATCCTGGAATTGGTATAATGAGAGTGGAGCTGAGAGCTGCACTTGTGAGTGGGAGGCTTGTTGTTACTGTAGCAGATTGTTAAACACATGGAAACATGATCTTTTGAGGGCTTTTAGGAAATAAATGGCTAAAGGATGACATTTTACTACGTATTCTCCATTTTCTGTGATCCTGCTAACTGCCAAAAATATTAAAATATATAATCATGTGTTTTCCACACCCAAACACCTTTGTAAATTTAGCTCTATACATTTAAAACATCCATAAAACATGTTTTTATTCCACCAATGGATTAAACTTGATAAGGAAATAAAGATTTCCTATAGCCAAAAACACTGACATGTCTCCTGACCTTACTGTAATTATTTGCCTGGTTTTGGGGATAGTTCTTAACTTTGGGTTTATGGTTAGTTGGGTGGTCCACGGAAGGATATCTATCAGGTTGTCAGGAAACCCTCTATGAGCATGAAAAGTTGTGAATATGATTATATCAGTCTTTTTCTAGGATTGAGGGGCCACAGCTTTTACCAGATTCTCAAAAGACCCTGTGTCCAATAAGTATATATCAAATACAATAGAACAGTTAAGAACTAGAGATTGAAAGCCTTTTTTTTTTTTTTTCTTAACAAGATGTTGCTTACAAACCCCAGAAAAATTGTTTTGGAATTATAATGAGCTGTTTTTGGCTATCATGCATAAACTGAGCAGGAGCTTTTTGGAAAATTAATGTGAAAACATAAAAATGTAATTGCTAAGCAACCTGTGCATTAAGCATAATTTTCAATTAATTTTAGCTAAAGAATTGGGTTATTAATTTTAATATCTTGCAATCACATTTATAATTAATTAAAGTTAATCTCTTTAAAACTCACTTCAGAGACTGTAAATCATAGTGTAATCTTATTTTTTAAGGAATTTCTCTTCTTTAAAAAATATAAAACACCATATCAGCTAGACAGGCTTTCATAATACCAGGAATGAACATCTTTCTTTTTTTTTATTATACTTTAAGTTCTGGGGTACATGTGCAGAACGTGTAGGTTTGCTACATAGTTATATGTGTGCCAAGGTGATCTGCTGCATTCATCACCCCACCATCTACATGAGATATTTCTCCTAATGCTCTCCCTCCCCTAACCCCCCACCCTTGACAGGCCCTGATGTGTGATGTTCCCCTTCCTGTGTCCACATGTTCTCATTGTTCATCTCCCACTTATGAATGAGAACAGGCGGTGTTTGGTTTTCTGTTTTTGTGTTAGTTTGCTGAGAATGATGGTTTCCAGCTTCATCCATGTCCCTGCAAAGGACATGAACTCTTCCTTTTTTTATGGCTGCATAGTATTCCATGGTGTATATGTGCCACAGTTTCTTTATCCAGTCTGTCATAAGTGGGCATTTGGGTTGGTTCCAAGTCTTTGCTATTGTGAACAGTGCTGCAATAAACATATATAAACACCTCTTTTTCTTTAATTATAACTAAAACAATGAGACTCTATTATTAAAATTAAAAATTAGAAAGAAAGTTGTTTAACCCAACACTTAATTGTGTGGTAAATTTTATATGTAACTCAATATTTAATTGATTTGAACTGTTCTTGACCTAAGTATCTTTCCCGAAAATTGGCAATAAGAAATACTATTGAAATCGTATAAAATTCCCAAAGTCTTTATCTATAGAGTGTAAAAGGAAAGGAAGTGCTGATTATCTCTTAGTTAGCAATGTAGATGGTAAACCTAGGAAATTTTGACCATGCCAGGGCCTTGATTCCATAATGAAAGGAACAAAGCTTGACTTTTCTAAAATGAGTTAAGTAAGTCATTTTAGAAAATTTCTGAAAGTAGATAATTTTTGGAAATTTTAAATAAAATTTAATCACTTCTAGAATTATTGATTTTTGTGTACTTTTAGTTTTTTGTCTAATTTTATATTAAATCTAGTATAAAAGGCAATTTCAGGGCTACATTATTAATAAACACAGAATCTTTTTCAAATAGTCTTTTAAACTTATCATGAAAAAGATTTCATTTTACTGAAAGCTCAGACATTCTCCCCGAGGTCCCCTGAGTCAACTGCAAGTCTCCACAAATCAGGATCATAAGTGAGCTACTGATATCAAAAGTTGTGAGCAAAACAATGAAAAGAATGCTTTCTAGTCACATAGGGCTTTGTCACACACTTCATGACCAGTACAAAAATAACATACTGATGCATGGGTGAAGAAATATTTAAATAATAAAAGGCATATCTCTGCAGTATTATAACAAAGCTATCTGTGTCCTATAGGCTCAATTTTCTGTTATTTTCCTGATTCAAAGATTGTCCACATATTCCTCTCCTAGAAGTCAGACTATGAGAGCTGATTCATTGTGGGGAGAACTCAGTCCCAGGGCAAAGGGTATGTGTGGGCTGGGCGAGTTAGGGGCTGGGTGTACTGAGAAGTAGCTTAGAAGTGGAAGAAAATGGCAGGAGAAAAGGTATCAGTGCTAGAAGAAATCATTGACAATGAGTCATGGGCTGGGAATGGTGGCTCGGGCCTGTAAATCCAGCACTTTCGGAGGCTGAGGTGAGTGGATCACTTGAGGTCAGGAGTTTGAGACCAGCCTGGCCAATATAGTGAAACCGCGTTTCTACTACAAATAAAAAAAATTAGCCAGGCATGGTCGTAGGCAACTGCAATCCCAGCTAGTCAGGAGGCTGAGGCAGGAGAATCACTTAAACCCAGGAGGTGGAGGTTGCAGTGAGCTGAGATTGCACCACTGCACTCCAGCCTGGGTGACAGAGCGAGACTCTGTCTCAAAAAAAAAAAAAAAAGAGTCATGGATCTCTTCTATCTCAATAACAATTATAAGACAGTGGCCTGCTGGGTGCCCAAGGCAGCAAGTAACCTTCAGAGACAAAAGCTTTTCTGGCTTTTGTTTTCCTTGTCTTATTACCAATTTATTTATTTTATTATAGAGTAACAAATATTCACTGCAGAAAATTTGGTAATACATAAAAAAGAAAATTTTCCTTTAACCCCAACTAAACTAGTAAGAACAGCTGCTAACATTTTGTTTTTTGTCCTCCCAGTGTTTTCCCTACATGTGTATCTCTATCTATCTATATGTTTGCCCACTGGCAAAATCCTGGAATCTAATATTTTAATCTAAATTTATTTTCTTAATATATTATGCTTAAATATTTTTCTGGAGATACTTGTTTCTAACTTTCCATGGCTTCTTTTTTTTATGGGGACAGAGTCTTGCTCTGTCACCGAGGCCAGAGTACAGCGATGTGATCTCTGCTCACTGCAACCTCCAATTCCCAGGTTCAATTCATTCTCCTGCCTCAGCCTCCTGAGCAGCTGGGATTACAGGCACATGCCACTAGACCCAGCTAATTTTTTTATTTTTAATAGAGATGGGGTTTCACCATGTTGACCAGGCTGGTCTTGAATTCCTGGCCTCAAGTGACTCACCCATCTTGGCCTCCCAAAGTGCTGAGTGCTGGGATTACTGACATGAGCCATGGAGTCCAGTCATTCCCTGGATTCTGTCAGGCAATCCTTTGCTGCCGATGCCACTCACCCCAATATATGCATATTTTCCAGAAAGAAGGAAGAAAGTTGGGGGGGGGAAGAAGAAGGGAGGGGAGGGGAGGGGAGGGAAGGGAAGGGAAGGGAAGCAAAAAGAACAAAAAAAGAGACAGCACTCATTTGGTCTAAAAGATTTTTCTTCTACTGTTTCAGGACACCTGCCCCCACTGCCCATGCCCAACCCACCCCCTCCATCTCCTCTACCAAAATGTCTACACAACTTGTTTCTATCGTAGTACCCAAATGGAGGAAAAGGGATGTTTTATGGATCTAAAACTAGGCTGTGATTAAATTTCCATCAATTCATCCATTTATTCTAAACCTCTTATGGTGGGGCAATGAATGGCTCAATACTTAGTATGCCTTTAATAAAGGAGTGCAGAGTTGAGTTGGATTTTCTGTTGTGGGGATCGGGGCATGGGGGTGGAGGTGGCAGAAGCATGCATAGAACAGGAAGGTATTAGATGCCTTCGTGGAGGTGCAGGTAGAGGACAGGTGGCTCCCCTAAAGGAATAAGGATATTAGAAAAAGCAGCCTAGGAATGAAAGAGACAAGTCTCAGAAACTCACAACCTCTTTTCTGAGAAAAAAGCAGCAGCCATCCACTGAGGTATTTCCTGTCAGGCAGCTGTGTAGACAACTCAGCTCCTCCTGCCTGTCAGGGTGTTCATCACCCAGGAGTGTTTTGGATAAAACGGGAGACGCTGTGTTAATCTAGATGGAACTATATTTGTATTGGGGAATATGAATCCCCCAGGCTATGACAAGGTTTAGGTAAAATTATGGACGAGATTGGTTTGGGAGACGTGGGGATAGGGAGTGTGTCCAAGTCTCCTGAAACAGCCCCAAGAGGCAGCAGGCTTTGGAATGACTTTGAATCCTCAGTACCTGGCACATGGCAGGCTCTTGGCACCTGTTTATTGGATGAGTAAATACAGTGTCTAAGCTTCTAAGCCCCATCACACAGCAGGAAGGAAAGAATTTGTCAGCTGTCCTCAAGTGGTACAAAAGAAGACTGCCTGACTTCACAGATGAATGTAGGGAGCTCAACAAGCAAAAGGCAGAGAACAGATTCTCATAATTGGGACCAGAAAAGTCTCAGTATCTGTCATGGGTTATGTGCCATTGTGCCTGTTCCCAAATTAACTGTCAGGACATCCAGGGAAGGCAGCTTTGTTAGTTTCCTGAGAGGGGTTTTAGATAAGGCTAGAAGGGTAAAAAGCACACTTGGTTGTTATGACAAGCTGAATAGTTTGCACTTTGTCTTGTTGCAATATGCAGTCATGGATGTTTTCAGGAAAGAAAAACTTGATTAAAAACGAATATGGTTGTTTTACATAAGAAAGGGGGATCCATTCGAGTCAAGGAGCTATAGTAATAAATCAAGATATTAAGTCTTTATGAGTAGAAGCCCATTAAAATTATTTCAGCAGCTTTTCTCATCATATTTTAAAACTCCAGTATGACTCACAACTTAAGGGGTTTTGAATTGGAACCTCTTCACTTTATGACTTTTCTTACTATATATAAAACATCATCACAGCCGTTAGTACCCACCGATTCTCCTATTTATGATTGCAAATTACCTCCCATCAAAGGGACCCCAAATACCCACCTGATCTACACATCTAAGTGATAATGCAAAGTGAAGGATAGGGCCACTCAAGCTCATTATGTAGCTGCACTTAGACTGAAGACCATTGAAGGATATGAAAATTTCTCTTTCCCGGAACTTGACTTTCCAGTGTGTCTGGGGTCTTCATGCTTAGTGAGCTGGAAATTAGACATTTTGAAGAGTAGACTTTAATTTTGAATAGAACTCACAGTTCCTATGAGCAGCAAGAAAACATGCTGTTCTGAGGAGCTTTACCTATAACAGATGTGTCTATATTCTGAGATTCTCAGAGCTCTTATATTAATGAGCCTTAGCTAAAAGGATCATTTGTGATATACTGTAGAAAATTTTGGCTTTATCTAATTAATAATTGTTTAAAACTAAAATATTGGAAGGAATTGACACATTTATTTTCCATTTCTTCACATTTCTATCAGCAAAAAAGCAAAGAGTAAATGCTTCTTGTTCCTTTCTTGTTTTCTTTTGGGATCTTGTGTGAAACGATCCTTTTGAAATGATATACTCACTACTAGTTAGAAAGGCCAGCGCTCTATTCTGCATCTAGTCTTTCTTTCTTTGTTTTCTTTTTTGCTTTTTTGTTTTTGAGATGGAGTCTCCCTCTGTCACACAGGCTGCAGTGCAGTGGCACGATCTTGGCTAACTGCAACTTCTACCTCCCAGGTTCAAGCGATTCTCCTGCCTCAGCCTCATGAGTAGCTGGGATTACAGGTGCATGCCACCATGCTCAGCTAATTTATATACATATTTTTATTGCACTTTAGGTTCTGGGGTACATGTGCAGATCGTGCAAGACTGTTGAATAGGTACATACATGGCAATGTGGTTTGCTGCCTCCATCTCCTCATCACCTATATCTAGCATTTCTCCCCATGTTTTCCCTCCCCAACCTCCCTACGCCCTGCTGTCCCTCCCACAGTCCCCCCACAATAGATCCCAGTGTGTGATGTGCCCCTCGCTGTGTCCATTTGTTCTCATTGTTCAACACCCGCCTATGAGTGAGTACATGCAGTGTTTGATTTTCTGTTCTTGTGTCAGTTTGCTGAGAATGATGGTTTCCAGATCCATCCATGTCACTACAAAGGACATGAACTCATCGTTTTTTATGGCTGTATAGTATTCCATGGTGTATATGTACCACATTTTCCTTGTCCAGTCTATCATCGATGGGCATTTTGGTTGGTTCCAGGTTTTTGCTCTTGTAAACAGTGCTGCAGTGAACATACATGCGCATGTGACTTTATAATAGAATGATTAATAATCCTTTGGATATATACCCAGTAATGGGATTGCTGGGTCAAATGGAATTTCTATTTCTAGGTCCTTGAGGAAGCGCCACACAGTCTTCCACAATGACTGAACTAATTTACACTCCCACCAACAGTATAAAAGTGTTCCTATTTTTCCACATCCTCTCCAGCATCTGTTGTCTCCAGATTTTTTAATGATCACCATTCTAACAGGAGTGGATGGTATCTCAGTGTGGTTTTGATTTGCATTTCTCTAATGACCAGTGATGATGAGCATTTTTTCATGTTTGTTGGCCTCATATATGTCTTCTTTTGAAAAGTGTCTGTTCATATCCATCACCCACTTTTGAATGGGGTTGTTTTTTTCTTGTAAATCTGTTTTAGTTTTTTGTAGATTCTGGATATTTATTAGCCCTTTGTCAGATGGGTAGATTGCAAAAATTTGTTCCCATTCTATTGGTTGCCGGATGCCCAGCTAATTTTTGTATTTGTTTTAGTAGAGATGGGTTCTCACCATGTTGGTCAGGCTGGTCTCTAACTCCTGACCTTGTGATCCTCCTGCTTAGGCCTCCCAAAGTGAGCGAGGAGTACTAGGATTACAGGCATGAGCCACCATGCCTGGCCTGCAACTAGCCTTTCTTTCTGCTCCATTTTAACTGTCTGAGACAGAAGATCTAGTGATGGAGAGAGAGGGAGTAGAATGATTCAGACCATAATAGTATCTCTAATCCAGCTTTGGTTTGATAGCTCTGCGCTTGGGAGTTATTTAATTTGTTTGCATTACCATGAATAAAATGGATACTTTGTCCTCTACCTGGCTATCAGCTGTTTTGTGTACATGCAGTTGGTTAAACCTAGAGGAGAGGAGAAGAGAATTCCAGGATATAAGCACCTAATGCATATGCTTTTGTTTTATTTATTTAGGTTATTAATTTTTGTATTTTATATTTTAAATGGGTTTCCAAAGATAAAGTTCTAATTTCTATATCTGCACTTATTATAGGAAATAAAGGAACAACTTCAAATAACATGATTTGTGATACCTTCCAGCAACAAAGTAGGATGTCAGCTGGGATTTCCAGCCCTCTTTTTAATCTAGATTTTGTAACCCTAAAATTTACTACAAAAATAAAATTTCTTATCCAAAATAAGCTTTGACTTCTACATCAGCCATCTCAAATATACTATTTTAGGGAGTAAAGGGATAAAGGGAAGAGCAGAAGACAAATGAGACCAGAAGAAAAGATTAGACTAACTCTCCTAAAACTCTGAGACTCACAAAGGGATACAAAATCAACTAACATATCTGTGTCTGCAGGCTGTAAGCCATCTCTCAGACATTAGTTTTCCTTAAAAGTATGGTATGCCACAGCAAAAGAAACTGCCAACGGTTTCAACAGATAACCTAGAGAAGAGTAGAAAATATTTGCAAACTATGCATCTAAAAAAAAGTCTAATATCCAGCATCTATGAGGAACTTAAACAACTTTGCAAGAAAAAAGCAACCCCATTAAAAAGTAGGCAAATGATATGAACAGAAACTTTTCAAAAGAATACATACATGCAGCCAACAAGCATATGAAAAGAGCTCAACATCACTGATTGTTAGAGAAATGCAAATCAAAACCACAATGAGATACCATCTGACACCAGTCACAATGGTTATTTTTAAAAAGTAAAAAAAACAAAAAACAAAAAACAAAAAAACAGATGCTGGTAAGGTTGTAGAGAAAAAGGAATGCTTATACACTGTTGGTGGGAGTGTAAATTGATTCAACCATTGTGGAAAGAAGTGTGGCAATTCCTCAGAGACCTAAAAACAGACCTACCATTTGACCTACCCATCCCATTACTGGGTGTATACCCAAAGGAAAACAAATTGTTCTGTCTTAATGACACATGCATGCATATGTTCATGCAGCCAACAAGCATATGAAGAAAAGACACATAAAGGCAAATGTATGCACATATTCATTGCAGTGCTATTCACAACAGCAAAGGCATGGAATCAACCTAAATGCTCACCACTGGAGACTGGATAAGGAAAATGTGGTACATATGCACTATGGAATACTATGCAGCCATAAAAACGAATGAGATCACATCCTTTGCAGGCAGATGGATGGAGCTGGAGGCCATCATCCTTAGCAAACTTATGCAGAAACAGAAAACCAAATACCATGTCTTGTCACTTATAAATGGGAGCTAAATGATGAGAACACATGGGGCCTACATGAGGGTGAATGGTGGGAGATGGAGAGAATTAAAAAAATCACTATTGGGCACCAGGTTTAGTATGTGGGTAACAAAATAATCTGTACAACAAACCCCCGTGACATGGGTTTACCTATATAACAAACCTGCACATGTACCCGTAAGCCTAAAATAAAAGTTAACAAAAATAAATGAAAGTTGACATCCCTTGGCACACCTGATGATGCTAATTCAAATTTGAAGAGATAGCAGAGCCACCTTTTGTTTATGGGATCAAGATGATGTTTCTCTGATTGAGACTTGCTAATCTTTTAACCAATGCTAAATTTTTAAAAAAGTTATGGCATTCCAGAGCCACACTTTCCTTGAGAAATCAACTGATTATTAAAAACACAGAAAAAGTCTATCTTTAAAGACTCTGGACTTCTCAGCAATCAGTGATATGTGGGTTTCCCAGATAAAGTGAACTTCAGAACTTTGCATCCTATTTGGCATCTGTAGCAGTGCCTGTAGGGTACACTTGTTTTCAATAAGGATGCAGCTGGTGGGGCATGTTGGCTCACACCTGTAATCCTAGCAATTTGGGAGGCTGAGGAGGGTGGATCACCTGAGGTGGGGAGTTTGAGACTAGCCTGGCCAACATGGTGAAACCCTGTCTCTACTAAAAACACAAAAATTATCTGGGCATAGTGGCATGTGCCTGTAATCCCAGCTACTCAGGAGGCTGAGACAGGAGAATTGCTTGAACCTGGGAGGCGGAGGGTTGCAGTGAGCAGAGATTGTGCCACTCTAATCCAGCCTGGGTGATAGAGGGAGACTCTGACTCAAAAAAAAAAAAAAAAAAAAAGATACAACTAACATTGGTGTCACCTTCATTTTTAAACTTGATTGACATATATAACTCTTCCTTAACCCAGTTCTTTTTGTTTATCCACATGGTTCCAATGACTGAAAAGATGTAACATTTTCTCTACTGGAGGAAGCTTGTGGTCACATAATGCTGTGACTATCAGGGAATTCCATTTTCAAAAAGAAAAATGCTAAACCCACCAGGCAATGAAAGAAAATTGTGCTTCAGTGGGGTAGCCCCCAGGGATCTATCATTAGCGAGGCAAGATGGCATGACAGATACAGGCAAAATGGAGAAGTACCAGTAAATGGGGTCAGAGACAAGAGGGGCAGTCCCAGAAACACCACAAGTGGAAGTAGGGGTACTTAGGTACTTCAGCCCAGTGGCTATTAAATAAACATCTACACAAGGTGTAGAGCAGCATGATTTAGTGAATATTTGCAGAAATCACAAAAGATTTATGTCAATGAAAATTCTGCACCATCTTTTCCATTCTGAGACACTTTCCCATTAGTTCCATTTTTCCTTGCCATAGCCTTATAGAGGTGCAGCATATTTTGTCTGTTCCTTTGTTCAGTTGCCATCATTGTTTGAAAATCTTACTAAATTCTCAGAATTGTAAAGATGCAAATAAGATTGTACAACATGCAAATAAGATCAAGATTCTCACCTGTTTTAATGTCTCTTTGATTTCCCATTAAACCTATAATCAAAACCTGAGTCCTACAAAGCCCTGGGTGATCAGGTCTCGGACTCCTCGTCCTTTCTCATCAATCAATATTCACCCTTTTCCTCATTTTCTCAGCTGGAGTCGCCATTTGGTTGGTCCCTACACATGCCCAGAACACAGTAGTTCAGTTTCTGCATTTGCCTTTCCCTCAGCCTGGTCTGCCCCTGAAGCAGATATTTGCAAAGCTCCTGCCTTATTTTATGCAGATATCTGCTCTAATATTACATCCTAAGAGAATTTCTCTGATAGTTCTACATAAAATCACATTCTCATCTCAGGATCACCATCTAGCCTCTTACCCTACCTTATTTTTCTTCATAGCATGTATCAGTTCCAAACATTACATTGTGTATGTAATTATTATCCACCCCTTTGGCATCTATGTCATTAAGGGTAAAGACTGTGGTCTGGAACATAGTAGTAGGAACTCAGGAAAAGTGTACTGAATAAAGGAACAAATAGTTGTTATCACAGGTTGATTGTTTCTGACATTCCTGTAGATAGTACCAGAGTCCCCAGCAGCTTTCTTAGTTTTCCTTTTTTCTCTGAGGGTAGAATTCATTGAATTGAGCTTGTTCCTCAATCATTTGCTTCTTTCTGGACCCAGTAAGTTTCCTTTCTATGAAGAAGTCACTTACCTGTTGGAACTATAGAGAAGAAAGTAAGGGGACAAACAGCCACAATTAATTCATGTTTCATATGCTCTCAAATCTGAGTGACTCAATGTTGCTTAGCTTCCCATTTCACAAGTGATTCAAAAGACTTCCATCAAAATATCTCTTTTGCTGAGGAAAGTGGACTTCTACATTTATATCTACTGTACTACGAAGTGGGGACATAGGTCAAATCATTAGATGGGAATGGAGAGTTTCTTGCTATTTTGTGTTTTACCTTTAAAAATCTGTGTGATTTAAAAAATTATCTGCTATGGCATCTTTTTATTTCAGTTAAAAAAAAAATCTTCAATCATCCAGCAAAATTGCTGATTCAGGAGGCTGTACCACATTAACTCCTGACTTGCAGTAGCCCCTAGGAAACCACCTGTACTCCTGTTATAACCATTTCCTCTAAGAGTATTTTTGTATGGAGGATAATGAGCAAGAAGACAGGAGCCCTGTGTTCTTCTCCTAGCCTTAACATGTTTGCTGCCAGATCCTTAGCATGTTAAACTCTCAGAGCTCCAATATTCCAATGTTTATCTTCCCTCTCAAGGTTAAAAAAAAATTCAAATCTCTGGTAGGTAATTGATCAACCTGTGAAGGAAAAACCTGCTGGTACTTGATACACTTTATTAAACACTGTAAAAGAGCATTGCTCAGGAGTATGTTTGGGTAAACTTTATAAAAGCACAGTTCTCAAATTTTTTGTTGGCACATGTCAAAATTGTGTTTAAGTAAGTAATGAGGAAGTTAACAGGAACACAAAAAAGCTGATTTGACAAGCACTTGAGGAATGAAGATTTGTCAGTAACAAAAGAAATACCAAATTAGGTATAAGACTAATGAGTAGGGTTAATTTTTTTCATAGCAGAAATTTATTATTTTCTATCTGTTCTTTTATCAGCTGTGGGCTGCTAATCAAATATCCTTTGGCAAAAAGCTGCATTTTCCTTGCCACCGAGGCAGAAGAATCTAAGTAGACAGCATTTTCCCTAGCAGGATATTAAAAAATCAAGCAACCATTACCTTACCTTTTTCTGTGTTTTGAAGTAAATCATTCTTTCATGTATCTAAAAGAAGCAAATAGAAGGAAGCTGCACATTGATTACACTTGCCTGAAGATTCCTTAAAATTTTCTTTTAGACACACTGAGCGTTTAGGAAGCTTTCAATTCTGATTGCAGATCTCAGTAAGGATTCTAAAAATCTTGCATTTTAGCTGATAAATTCTAAGGTGAAATTCAGTTTTTAAATTTGTTGTTGTGTGTACATGTCAGGAAACTTCTGAAAATGTGAAGGAAGGTGAACTTCCAAAATCTGTCATTTATCAGTAAGCTCCATCTCACTGCTATGTCCACAGTTGACAGAGGAGGCAAAGGGCTTGATGGTTGCTGTTGTTATATTTTTAAACTGTTCATTATGAAAATAATACAATTTCACCAAAAAAAATTGAAAGAACAAAATTGTCAAAATTAAAAATTAGAGTAATACCCTTATTCTTCAATTTCATTCCCCACTGATAGCCTCTGTAAATATTTTTGTGTAAATCCCACCATGTCTTACACACACACACACACACACACACGCACGCACATATTAACAAAGATGAGATCACACTATACAAGATTCTACGACTTATTTTCTCACTAATAGTGTCTCATTGACACCTACCCATATCAGTTGATATAGATCTTTTCTGTTTAATGCTGCATGATATTCTATTGTATATAAACACGTAATTTAAACAGTCCCTATTGATGGGCACAGAGGTGATTTCCAGTTTCACTGAGAGGCAGCTATCAGTTGTTGAGAGCACGGGCCTTAGCATCAGACTGCATGGGTTCATGAGCCCCGTTCCTCCACTTACTTACTTGGATAAATTACTTAATCTCCCTTACTCCAGTTATTTCAGCTGTAAAATGGATAAAAAAATTAGTGCTTATGCTAGAAGATTCTTATAAAGAGCTAATAGAAAATGCTTGTAATTGTGCCTATTTCATTAAGTACTGCATAATAATGTTATATGATATTTTTATCACTATATGCAATACTATAATCCACTGATTTTATGTGTATCTAAACTTCAGCTTCTGAATAGGTCTGATTTGTTGGAGGACACAGAACAAATTCTTAACCTGAAATGCTAAGCCCTCTGTAAGCTGGCCTCTGCCTATTTCTCCTCTGCCTTCCCAAACTCCAGCCATACTGATTCTTCCTACACTTCTCTGAGTGAGAACACAATACTGTGTTCTTTTCTGGAAATTGCACACATATTTCCCTGTCTTTGAATTCTGTTACATCCTTGTCCATCTTTTGAAGCCTCTGCATCTTTCAAAGCCAAGATCTTGGATCTCTATGTCTTTGAAATCTCCTTTGAACAAAGGATTTATGTTTATCCTTACTTTATATCACCATTTTATACCCATTAGGACCCTTTTCATACTGCAGCTATTTGCTTACAAAAGGGCCAAACACACCAGACCACAATAAATATGTGGAAAAGGGCTCTCGCTTGGTCATTTCTATAGGGCCCTAACTGAATATAATGCCCAATACATTATGCGAATGCTTTCCACATTAATAAAAGAACAATCTAAAACTGAAGCTCTGCTCATATTTTGTCACAAGGCTGTTTCCTTAGGTGTGAAGGTGTGGTAAGGCTGGGAAAATGCATAGTCTCCAGGGATATGCTGAAATCTTTCAATCACGTGGGACCCATAAAGCACTCTAACATGAATCATATTTTACGAGTGTTGAATAAGCACTGAACTAGGTATAGGTAGATCCAGGTTCCAGCTATTGCCCTACCATTCTGTGGTTATGTGATCTTGAGCTGGACACTTGTATTCATAAACTAAAAAATGAAGGAGTGGCAAAGAAGGGTATCTAATGGCAAATAATAAATTTAATGTCTAAAAGAAGATCTGACATACTCAAGTTCATCATAACTTATTCCCTTATATAAGCAGGTGTTTCTAGATCAGAAGTGACATGATGAGCAATAATCTCTAGTGTCAAAACTCATTAAATGACTATCAAGTTTGAAGCTTCTTTTGAAAAATGAATGTGTCAACATATTCCTCATGTTCCAAAAGAAATGTGTTAAAGGGTATTCCTGGGGCCCCTAAGTAGAATGATTTCAACTGCTTTCCATTTTACCAACATTTTGGGTTAATTCGGGTCTAAATGATTACTGTTTACAAACTCAGCTGTATGTGTGTACAGATTTTTGTTGGTTGTAGGATTAAGACATCTCGATATTTATAAATATTTTAGAATTCAAGATGCCAAGTAGTTTTGTCCTAACTTAATAAAACTAATCTAATTGTCAAGAAAAGCCTTATTTTTCTTTACTCTAGGTCATGATTATGGACGGAGAAACCCCAAACAGAAAGATGATTTAGTGAATTTAAAAATTTTATTTTGTCAACTAATTTAATATGGTTGTACTGTTTTGATTGTGCAGAAATTAGAGAATTAAATTCTTTTACAATAAATTTTCACCATGCCTGAGAGTGTTATATTGAGGAGGCACCCCTTCTTAGGTTGAGGATGTATCACTCATACAGTGCCTGAGAGATTTGTTGAATATCTGCTACATGCGGAGCTAAATGTTTTACAGTTATCATTTTACTATCAGTGAATACTTAAGTCAGTGTTATATGAACATATTAAAATTATTGGGACTTTATGGATAAGGGCAATGAAACCCAGAATAATCAGTAAAAGTTCATATTTTAGCCCAGCTGTTATTCGATTCAAAGCTTGCGCTCTCTGTGTAACACCACACTGCCATCACTAAATGAAATGTAGCTAAAAAGGCAGCATTTCGGCTGTGTTTCTGGAAGGGACTGAAGTGAAGGCTGATATAAGCAGAGCACCAGGGAAGTCAGAGGACATGTGAACTGTGCCCTAGCGCAGTGCTTTTCAAATATTAACATGCAGACAGATCACTTGAGGATGTTGTTGAGTTGCAGAGTATGATTTAATAGGTTTGGGCAAGGGCCTGAGATCTTGCTATGCTGACAGTTCCCCCGTGATGCAAATATTGCTGATTCTCGGACTGTGCCTTTGAGTGGTCAGGCACTATTTCAGTACCATGGACAGTGGAACAGGTGGGCCACCACTACCATCTTCTCATTTCAATCAAATTTCTACTGTCTTCTATGGGTAGACTCTTGCAACAAACACAGTCAAAAATCTTTAAAAAGTAATTTTTGGATTTCTATAAGCTACTTGGTGATTATTGCCCTCAATAGGCACAAATCTGTTCAGAGGAAAAACTGGGCTTTGGAAGGGAGACAGTGTGGCTCCTTTCGCATTTCTAAATGGTATGCTGCCAGTGCCCCTAAGGCAAAAAGAATCTAATCAGGTTTATTATCTAACAAGGAGGTATCTAATTATCTAATATAGATGATTCTGTATCTAATACAGAATTTATAAATATTTAAGTAGTCATATCAGCCTCAACATTATAAAACATCAATTTGAGAGGCGTTAGCACTATTACTTGCACATTTAATGAACAGAAATTACCAACATCTTTCTACTGTGAAATCCACTGAACTATTAGTCAATTGTACATAATGAGAAAGAAAAAATGAAAAGTATGACAAAGTGCTATTCAAAATCACACTGAAATAAAAGTGACCTTAAAATTGTACTTTTAAACATATTCCTCCCCCCATTTCCTTATTTCAAGAATAAAGTCAGAAAGTTCATTTTCTTTATTAACTTTACCCTCTACTTTGAAAAAGTGGCTATGGCTGCCAGCAGAAATAATTCAGGGGTTTTAAAACTACCAATTTCACATCAAGAATAAAGCCATTCAGATAAAAATCTAGCAAACAATTCCATTTTTTCCCATTGAATACATTTTTATTTTCTGTTTGAGGAGCACTTCTCAGGTCTAAAAATGCTATGGGCTAAATTTATGGCAAGAGAAATTGAGACTAATCCCACACAAACTTTCTAATAGCCCTTCCCTTAGACATGTTACATGGCCTCTTATGTATACTGATTCTTTTGCATTTCAATGTATGTTTCCAAAATTTATTCATTAAAAATTAACTGACATCCATTATAGTTTCATAACAGTATACCAAGAGTGAAAATGTTGATCTTCATATTTTGACTTTTTTTTTTCAAGTTGATTCTTGATTCCAGATAAAGAGTCTTTTTTTTTTTTTTTGGATGATGTTAATTGCATTTAAAAAAGTTTGATGTGAATGTATATATGTTCAATTACATATGTGTTGAGGACTCATAAGAATATTATACACATAATTTCATTCAATTTTCATAACACTTTGAAATAGACACTTTGTTCCTACTTAGAGATGGGAGAAATGAAGTACAAAGTCTCTCTGTTAGTAGGTGGTTGATCTTGGATTACAGGAAACTTGGATTACTCTCTTCCTACTATGACTCTTATAAGACAGGCTTGTTCTAGTGGAAATTTGCACATCTCACATGGACACAGCAAAAAATATCATGTGTGAAGTGCAGTGCTGCTTGATGGTGAGAAGTAGAAAATAGATGACTTCCATCCATTATTTCAAAAGCAGATGTGCAGCTAAATTCAAAATCCATTACTGGCATGGTATATTCACTTTCAGATGGGAAGATATTGGCCATTAGTAAAGATAAATAATTTACCTGAGATTCCCTTGAGTACTCAATGTCAGGGAAAATTTATAACTAATATGTTGAGAGTTGCTCGGACTACTGAATTGCAAATAATCCTCTATTTACAGGCCATTTTACCAGTCTTCTCTGAGACTAACAGTAATTATTTTTAAAAGAAATCGAAATAATTCTCTTTTTTGGTGATCTTAGTCTTTCTTCTTTCTTGGTAAATCACTAAAATCTGAGTTCATAGTTCATAAATGAGGAATCATCAATATCTGTGGCCTTAAGAATGTGCTTATTCCTTTTTTCATGGCTCTTATCAGTCTCTTTTTGAGGAAGGCTCATTCAATGCTTAAAATGGCTAGATGAACATTTTAAACGTTTCGCCATGGGTCTTAGAGAGCATGTCATTGCAAATGATCTATGAACTATGAACCTATTTTTATTACTCATTCCTTAGCTGGTGAGGGGAACCAGAAGGTGTCGCCTCTCAGGAGCTTTATGGACAATGTGGCTTCAGGGTGTTTCTTTATAAAATATAGAGGCAACTAGAAGGAAGGTCCAATGGAAGCACACTCCTTTGATAGGGTGCTTGACAAATGCATTTAAGAAAACCTAGGAGAATTGAGCAGGTGGCTGTGGGCTAGAATACTAGATGCAGGTGGGGTAAAAATAAAACTACAGATGGTTTATAAAGGTGACTCATCCTTCCCCCACCCCAACTCCTTTACTTTACTCTTCTTTCTTTTTATAAAACATCTTGATTGTGAAATCTCCACTAAAAGTGCACAATCTCTATATTCTTCTAGTCAAGGCAAGAAGGTTATACCATAGGAAACCTGTCCCTACAGTCTCTTCTCATTGCCATATCTGATTTTAAAGATTTTTTTCTAATGTGGAAATTTTTGCAGGGATCTCCCCCACCCCCTACACATACATTTTATATCCCTCAGAAGCAAACTTTTCTTGAAAATGAAATAAGCAGATCACATACTGAAATACACAAATACACTGCATCAAAATATCATACTTGTCTTTTAAGTCCACCAGAATATCATATTTGCCTTCTAAGTCCATCACTTAAAACACATCCAGGGACACAAGCATAGCACACCCCCTGTGCATATGGCTGGCCTGCTCTGCACAGGTCTAGGTGGTGGTTGAAATATCAGGTAATCAGTTTTACATGAAAATTTACTTACGGAATTGGTCTGCATATATACAGTCATCACTGTCTTTTCCAAATTAGAGATGACATACTTTATGAACAGGACACAGTCTCCACTCACTGGATATTTGGGGTCAAGGAACCTGAACCTTTCATTGGCTTTCATGTTTGGAGTTGAACATCCGCACTGCTCATCGAAGCCCCCTGCGCGTCAGGTCCCTCTGTCTCCCATTCCCCGCGCCCATGGTTCTCGCCCCTCCCCCCTACAAGCCGCTGTTCGGAGCCCCTTGCCGGGCCGGTGGGACTAGTGGACGGGGCGGGCCTTGGCCGGGTCTTTTCGGGCCAGGTTTGGTTTTGCTCGCGCAGCGCCCGCGCAGCCCGCCAGGGGGACCCCGACCCTCCTGGCGGCATCTGACGAGAAAGCGTCCGAGGGGCGTGGAGCCGGGGTTCTGCGGCGCCTGCTCCGGGAACACCCCGAGTCGGTCGGAGCTCCCCCGCCGCTCCGGAGAACTGGGGGAGCCGGGTGCCTGGCTCCCGAACCCGTGGTTCCGCGGTAGCCAGCGGCGGGCCCTGCGGGTGGGTGTGTCCGCTTCCGCACGCCGGCCTTCCAGCTGGGGAAGAGCGCCTGGAAGCGGGACTTTGTTCCTAAAGATGGGTTTTGTCTGTGGGTGATTCGGGCTCTCCAAGTGCAACTTTGTGGCCAGGGCGCGGATCGGCCGGCCTGGGGTCCTGCAGAGGGAGGAGCGGATCCTGCCGCGTCCTCCAGGAGGAGGGTCGGCAGGACCAGAGGTTCCCACAGGTTTGAGGCGGTGGCGAGCTTGGCTCAGTCAAGGATCGCGGGCGCGCAGCGACGCCCCTGGAAGCCCGCCCCGGCCCCCGCCCCCAACCCGCCTTTTCGGGGCTTTAAGGCGTGAGCCTTGGGGCTGGGATCCATCTGGAGCCGAGCAGAAAACTTTTCCCCTCCCAGTTCCCAGTTCCTTTTGTCTTTCTTGGCCGCGGCGGCAGCGCCGCCTGAGCTGCGACTCCCTCGCCCCTGCCCGGCTCGCGGCGCCCGGTGCCCTCCGAGGGCAGGCGTGCCCGGACTCTGCGCCCCTGTGGCGGCGGCCCGCGTCAAGCACCAGCAGCGGCGCGTCCCCTGCCCGAAGGCCACCGGTGGCCCCCCGGCGCGGGCATAGGGGCACCCTCACCCTCCGCCATCTCGCGCCCCTCGCCGCCCGCCCCCTCGCCTGACTCATCCGCCCGCGGTGGCCGCACAAGCCCTGGGATGGGGAGGGAGACCGCGGCTGCCCGCGGCGGCTGAGATTCCCACTGACGCCCCCGACCCCACCGCCTTCTTCGTCCGCCTCCAGAGGCGCCCGACGTCCCGACAGCTCCTGGAGTGAGACCAGGACTGAGAACCCGGAGAGGCGACCCGACCCCCAGGGCCCGGTGCTCAGGACAGGTGAGGGGAAGGAAAGGGTGCTGCCAGGCGTGGGGAGGTGGGTGGGCGGCCACCGCAGCCGAAACCGGGCACTTCCCTCCGCTGCAGCCTCCGGAGTTAGGTAAACGCTGTCTCTGCTGAAGTTTGGGAAATAAACCAAGTCCTCCATTGGGTCCAGATTCCCCAGAGCTCAGAGCCCAGAGCGCCAGAGAAGCCGTGCGGGGCAGCCTCGGAGAACCCGGAGCCCTGGAGCACCCAGCTGGGTTTCTCCAAGCAACACCCTCCTTTGTCTCGGTTCCTGAGAGTCAGCATTCTCTGTAATATCCACAGCGTTAATTTATGATTGACCAAAGTATGGTCAGGGTTTCCTAAAGCAGTATCTGGTTGGGGTAGAATCTACACAGGCAAAATGGAGAGGCAAAGCAATTATTTGCAAAATTCAGCACAACTCTTCTCCCTGTATAGTCTTGTCCGTAAGAGAAAGGACTGGGGCTTTCGAGATTTGCTTCATTAATCATTCTTTTGCGATAAATTGTTCAAGCCAACACTTCACATTGTGTAGGCGCAAGCTCTCTGTGTGTGCTTACCGCTGTTTGATTTAGAGAAATGTGTGCGTGTGTTTGTGTGTGTGTTTTAATAACAATTCATTGTTCAGTACCAGGCGTTGGTAGTGTCAGAGAGAAAGGCAGATGCAGCACATACATGTAATTGACTAATTGGAATCAGCCCCGTCCAATTAAAAGCTAACTATGTTGTATTTAAAAACTAAACACTTAGTTTTAAAACTAAATATGTTGTCTGGTGTATTTAAAAACTACATATGTGGGACTAACGTGTCTCTTGACTTGTCTCTTCTGAATACCTTCAGAAGTAGTTACAGACAACTGCATAGAAAACATTTCAAGAATCGATAATTATTCTTTGTGAGAAAGAATATTGTACTCTCAGTTTTGCCGTCAATCCAAGTTCAGAGGCACACTTTCTGTACTGCTGTATGCATAAATATTACCAGAGCTTGTGAAAGCTAGTTATTTTGTTTGTCATTTCTTGAGTCATGGAAACACTTATCAAAAGACCTTCAGTTTGATATTTGGCTATTGATACTGGAAAATATTATCATTTTGTGAAAAGTAGACTAAATTTTGAAACTTTTTAAACCTTTATTTTCCCGCTACTGTTTGCCTACACGGAAGCAGGTGATTGTAGTTTCTTTTTTTTAAACACCTGAAGTGAAGAATATAAGTTCTTCTAAACAAAATAATGCTTCCATTAAGTGGAAACTGTAGTTAAATGCTTTGACAGTTTAACATCATGATTTTTTTTTTTACTTTAAAAATACACCCTGAGGTGTTTAGAATGATTTTTTAAACCAAGTCCTACGAGACAGCTCGTAATTATGAGATAATTTAGCTGCAATTTGTAACCCTAGTTATAATTAGCTTTGTGGAAAGCCTTCGGTAAAGTGAGTAATTTCCAGGCAGTTAGCACAGAAAGGCTTCACCTGTTGCTTTTGAGGCAGGTTTAGGTAAATGTGTATAGTGTCTAAAGACACCCATAATCAGAAGGGATTCTTCAGGAAAGATCGCTGTAAACAGGAATGGCTGCACTTGTTATTTTAACTTAGAGGAATTTTTAGTGAAGCTTTTGAATACTTCAAGAGTTAGATTGCTATATTTGGACTTGTGTAGTTTCAGAATTTTGACAATAGCTCGTTGGACAAAAAAGGGTAACTACTGACATATAGAGGGAGTGGATCTGAACTGATTGGTTAAATTCTCTACTTCTCATGACTCTTAGCATATAAAGGAAAGAAATTCATATTTAGCTTAGGAAGATAGATAAGAACAAAGATAAAAGCAAATGTCACCTTTTACATGTCTTAAGCAAAATTAGTAGATGATAAGTCCTTGTAGTCATACATATTACTTATCAAATAGAGGGTAGAATTTAAAAGAGGAGACAGTTTAAAAATAAATTTTGTATAGTGTTACTCTCCCTAAACAGAAGATCATGGGGAGTCTTTGTCGAGCAAAACACATTTGGAAAAATAACTTGTGTAGGGACAGAAAACCAAACCTGCAATGAGACGGACCTCATTTTATTAAAGAATGTATGTATGATTTACAGTTTTATCAAGCAAATCCACTTGTTCCTGGACTTACAGTATATTTATCTGATATGTGCTCAAAAACTCAGAAAACATCAGTGAGTGCTTGTTGCGGTTTCATCCTAGCTATCCCTCTAGGACTCTGCTATGGGCTTATAGGCTGATGGAGAGAGGTAACTGATGAACGTACCACAGATCAACTGAAAGCTGAGGTGGTCTGAGAGCATCGGGGGCCAGTGCAGACTGGGGAGCAGCATAGTGGGTTGTAAAGGGCCCTGGATGGGGAGTTGTCATCTTGACTGAGTCACTGATTAGGTAGCTGTGGGTATGTTCTTCTACCCTTCTGGTCCTTGGTGCCCTCTTCTGCAGAATGAGGGCTTCCGACTGGTGAGCTTTATGTTCTGTTTTTAAAATGCTGCAAGGCAAATTCTGGCAGAATTAAAGAAAGAGAGAAATCGTGCATGTGGGAGGGTGGTTTGTGGGGTTTTGGTTGGAGGAAGACAGGCTGACGGTCTTGCTGGTTGTATTGAAAGGGAAATGGCAAAGAGAAGTAAAAGATGTCTGGCCTGGGACATCTGGCCTAACATTGATGATCCGAATTGAACATACATAATAAAATAATAAAAATACCAACTTTCACTTAGTACTGGGTGGTTTTCCACAAATTTTCACAAATAATGGCAATTGATTTTCATAAGATCCTTTAGAAGTAATTAGGGCAGAAAGGCGGTGAAGCCGGGACTAATGCTGCGAAGCACAACTGCACCAGTGTGCTCCACTGCCTTTCTGCAGGATTTGTAGAGATAGGAGAAGCTAAAGCTCACTTTGGAAACTCTGAGTAAACAGGGGAGAGATAGAAGGTTGGCGTCAGATTTTAGGTGAGGTTGAATTTCTGAGTAAGAATTCAGGTTACATTCTGGAACACAGAAGTCTCCAATTATGAGCTCAAGACTTCTGAAATACCTTGAATTCTGGTTATTGATGTTTAATCTGATTGCTCCTCTTCTGTCCCCCTCCTCACCTAAGGTCCCCCCACCCCCGCCACTTCCCCAGCAGGAATTCTGGGGGTTTGACTATCACAGAGTAATTGGTATGACTCTTAAGAGCTTTTCATGATGCTGGAAAAAGGAAATATAGACATTTCATATTGAGGATTCTGGGGCCATTGTATCATTAATTAATAGGATGTGTTCTGCAAGTTGTGCTTTGGAAACTTTGTCACCAGAGGTGAAATTGCACAGAAGGCATAGAAATCTAGCAAGGTGTAGGATGAGCATCTGCACATTCCTTCCTGTAAAGCCCTAATCACTCTGCCCTGAGCATGAAGTACACCAAGGGGGGACAAGTCCCTCCTTACCACCCAATTCTGTGTTCACCACCCTGGTCTATGTTCATGTAGAAGGGAGTTATTCAGGATTCATTTACTTGCATGTGTGAATATTTAACTAGGTAAAGCAAAAAAGGACTTATTGGCTCATGTGACCAGAAAATCCAAAGATGGTCCTTGCTTCAATCATGGCTGGAACAGAGACTTATACAACTTTGCTGGGGTTCTTTCTGTCCCCATTTCTTGGCACTACTTCTCTCTGGGTCAGCTGTATTCTAAGACACTCTTTCTGTGCATGGAGAAAGATGACTGTGGGTAGTTCTAAACCTACATTCTTGGGCTTTTCATCTATGAGAGAGAGAGAGAGAGAGAGAGAGAGAGAGAAAGAGGTTGTTTCTCTTCCAGGTCCCATTTATATAAATCTCTTTGCGGGGCTCCGTGGTAATTGAATCGGTCTCTGTGTCTAGCAGAGAGTGCTACTCTGATTGTATTGGACTGGATCGTGTGCCCAACTCTGTGCATATGTGGTTCTGGTGCTGGAATGAGGAGGAGGAGGAGGCTGGTAGAGCACCATGATAGGCATTTCTGTCAAGATTACATAGAGGTGTGGTTCTCCTAAGAAAATAATGTTGCCAATCAAAAACAGTATGTCTATTATTGGGAATAATTCCTTCCTTTTTTGGGACAGCCCTCTGCACAATGCTGTGGAGTTTGCACATGGTAGCAACTCAGATGCTCAAGGCAATGCATATCCCGTAAGTGGGACCTTCCTTCCAAGCAAGGTATAGCCCAGTGATGAAATAATGCCCTCACATTTAAACTTTATTAAAAGGAGGATAGTTTCCAGAAAGCTATTGAATGAGAAGCCATTTATTTATATCTATGTACTTCTAGCAAACATCCCTGTGCCTTATTTCCAGCCCAGAGATTTTGTTTCCAAAAGCCCTGCCCATCTAGTGATGATGAGATTGGAGATCCCCTACTTTGGCCATCGTAGAGCCAGTGGAAGTTTGAACAGGGAGCTGAAGTGATGAACACAGAAATATTGTTTATACAAATTCATTGGGTTGTTGGAAATGGGCAGAGGGGAGTGGCAGGCATAGATTGAGATTGTCACTTAGGAGGCATAAGATGATTGGTTTCCAATTAAAGTATTGGCAGCAAGAATTTGTGAGCAATATTATGAAGTTATTGTGAGGTCATATGTCAGGATGAAGGAGCATCTGTGTTGACAGAAGCATTTGCGGAATGAAATAAACCAGGAGGGACTAGACTAATAAGACAGCCTGGGCCAGTAGGTGAAATGGCTGTGCATGGCAGATAGGTCAATAGCAAATGGATTGTGTAGACAGGAGGCCTGTGATCACCATGAGTCCTAGGGGCATGTATAGAACTGACATTTGTCGAGGATCTCCTTAGTATGATAGGTTCATATTGCATACTTTAAAGTTATTATATTAATGTTACGTAAATCTCACAGTAGCCTTCCAATGAGAGAAAACTGAAAGTCAGGGAGGTAAATAACTTGCTGAAGGTTATGAAGTCATTATGCAGTACAGCTGGAATTCAAACCCTGTGCAGTTGGACAACAAAGGCTTGCTTTAACCACTTTGAAATACTACCTCTGGAGCCCAAGGTCAAATCCACTTTATCAGGCTAAACTGAAGGACCAGCTAAAGGTTGGCCCTTCTGATAGGAAATGAGATTGCCAGAAGTCCAGGTCGAATGAAAGGCATAGAACAGAGGTTATTAGGGTGGAAGTGCATAGCACCCATGCACGCTCAGAGCCAACCTGGACAAGAATGCCAAGGTAAGACATTCTTGGAAAGGAAAGAATATTGCATGCATCCATTCTGGGTTTGGGGTTTGGGGTATAGCAAGGAAAGGGAAGGAAGAATTATCAGGAAGTCAAACAGATGGATGGATCAATAGAACAACTGAAGCTTGATTGTTGATCCGAGAATAGGAACTCTACCATCTTCTGTGGCTTTACATATCCGTCCTGGTGTAAGTCAATAAGAATACAGAATGGGTGGCTCCTCAAAGGGGGGGACAGGATTCTATTAGTTGTCAGGCACTATCAGGGAAAGGAGCTAACATTTGTAGGGTCATGTGCCTTAGATATGTAAGTTCACTAAATTTTCATTATAGTCCCAGAAGGGTAAATATTATGCCTTCCCATCCCCACCACTTTTCTTGAGCTGGGAAATGAAGTCTCAGAAGGTTAAGTGACTTGCCTGAGCTCTTAGAGCTAGACTAGAAAGTGAAAGAGCTAGCATGGAACTCAGATCTGTTGGAATCCAGACCTCTTCCTGGATCTTCAGGGAGTCATCCTGGTGCTAGCAGGGCAAGGTCAATATCAAGTCTGAGATGGAAATGGGGAAATCAGCAGGGGCATGTGTTGTGAAGGAAGAGAGTAAGCTAACTTTCAGACATCTGAGTGTGAGATCAGAGCAGACGGTCTGAAGAGAATTGTCCAGCAGGATTATATCCGGTTTTGGCAGAAAACTTAATAATCTAGTAGGTTTTTTTCCCCTCAGTACAGGATCTCTATCATTATGCAGGGTAGATACGTCAGCAAGTCAGATGTTTGGAAGGCTTAATTTAAGTCACCGATTTCAGTTAAAGAGAAGGGACCTCTGCCAGCTGCCATGGCCTGAATTTACCTTTATACATGCGGATACTCTGCCCTGAAATGTAAAAAATAAGTAGATCCATATAGAGAGGGAAAGAGAACACTCGCTAGCACATGCTGAATGTAGTATGTTCCTGAAACACACTCTAGTTATAAAGGTGTATATTTGAAGATAATCTAAATAAAATCAGTTACTAATAGAATGTGAGTGACATCATATCATTCCCCAACAAATGCAAGGTCAAATTTGTATCTACTTAGGTGTGTGACTGGATGTGTGTGCAGTTGACTGTGTATATATATATGACAAGAAGGGGAATGAGAAAGTCTATAAAAATAGACATATTTATGAGAACCTTGTAGCCTCTTCGGAGAGGTAAAACCACCATGTGTAAAACTTTTAAAACAACTCAATAGAATAATATGTAAACAAATGATTGCAATGCTTTGAAATAAAGCTGGTAGAGACATGCAGAGTATTAGAGGCTCGTGATACAAAAGCAATGCAGAATAGTAGTAGGCTCTTCCTTGTGAATAGTGAGCTAATCACAGAGGTGCTGATCGATTAGCAGCTGCTGGGGAGAAAAGAAAATATTTTCCTTTTGAGAATCAACATCTTTGGGCTTAAATGCAGGGTGAATCCAAAGAATCTCAGCACTGTCTCTAAACTGAGGTTGGCATTGGAGAGACACAAATTTTGTTTCCCTTGGTAAAGTAAGTCCGATCGGCTTGGTGAACGTACATGTGGAAGTATTTGTAATAAAATGGAGTAAGCATTTCGGAAGAGATATTATATTTTCTAATCATAAAGGCAGTACATACTCCCAATAAAAACCTTGGAAAATACATTAAGTATAAAAAGTCAGGGAGAAAATGTGCCTGTAATCCTATGACCCAAAGGCACTCGTAACATTTTCTTTCTCCTTATTTTTAATGATTTTTTCCATATTGCTTAATAGCATATTACAACCTACTCTGTTTGCTTAATCTTATGTCCTAAATATTTTCCAACTTCTAGGCAAGCTTTATTAATGTCAGTATAATATTGGATTATGTGGACGTATCATAATTTATTAACTATTCCCTTAAAATTGGACCTTTAGGCCGTTTCCAAATATTTGGTATTATAAATGGCACTTTGATGAATCTTTATTCAAATTTCAGATTCTCTTTTTTGTGCATAAGGGTTATAAATGTATTTATATTCCATTTTATATATGTTTATCAGATTACTTCTTTAAGAAAGATTCATGGAAGGATAATTCCTGGGTCAAAGGTTATGAACATTTTCAGGCTCTTGATACTTAATGCCAAACTGATTCTCAAATAAACGAAGTTATAACTGACAGTGCATGGAACTACCATCCACATACTCTCGCTAGGTTTTTGTTTTTAAATCTAAACCTACCATTTTGAAAAAAGGAATCGTTTATGCTAACTGCTGATTTTGTTCCTTTGTTACCAAAATCTCCCTTTCAGAATGTAGCCTGTGTAAGATATTGTGATTCGTTTCACTTTAAAAAATTTACTTACAAGTGTTTCTGAACATGCAGATAGGGGCCCAGGACAGAGGGAAAAGTAGGTTGGGAATGATTTTCTGAAAGCCAGTGTTCTACACATCCTGTGGGGTGCTCTTCAGACCCTAGTGTGGAAAGCCTATGAGAGAAGATGATTGATGTAGGATGAGAGCCCCTTTTGGCAGAGCTAAACCCCTGACAGCCCCGCCTCTCTACCCTTGGATATTAGGTCGTAGTAGACATGGAGTTTTCTAACTGCACTCTCCACTGGGGCTGTCACCCAAGCGAAAGGAGGCCTGTATCTGTTTTGGCCATGGCTGTATCCCCAACAAGTGACCTTAGACCAAGTTGTGCGGGGAGGTAGAATCTGAAAATGCCTGAGTTTTTGTTTTTTTTTTTTCAGACTGAGTCTTGCTCTTTCACCAGTCAGGCTGGAGTGCAGTAGCATGATCTCAGCTCACTGTAATCTCTGCCTCCCAGGTTCAAGCAATTCTCCCTCAGTCTCCCAAGTAGCTGGGATTACAGAGGTGCACCACCATGCCCGGCTAATTTTGTTGTTTTGTTGTTATTTTTAGCAGAGATGGAGTTTTACCATGTTGGCCAGGCTGGTCTCAAACTCCTGACCTCAGGTGATCCACACGCCTCAACTTCCCAAAGTGCTGGGATTACATGCATGAGCTACTGCACCCGGCCATGAAAATGCTTGAGATTTTTCCCCTAGAAAACTTCTGTGTTAGTCACTGATTGCCCAGAAACAAAGAAAGATCCTGAATTTTGAAACTTCCGGTTTTACTGTTTTCCAAAGAAAATTCAGCCACATCACAGTACTTAGTTTTTATGGCAATGAACTTTGACTTATTCCAGAAGGAGGAATTTGGATGTTACACATACTTTTGTGGGGTATTTTATTGTCTAAAAAAACACTTATTGAGAGTAAAGGGAACTATTAAACTGACTGTAGCAGTCAATTTGAGGTGGTTTTTGAGTGCCAATTTCAGTTTTTCCACAATATTATATTTCCACGAAAATAATTTACAACTAAAAAAATTGGTTTTCTTCTAAAAGTTGAAGGATAGTGTTATTATATTGTAATAACTATTTTCCTTTATGGATCTCAGTCAATAATTTTGAACTAAATTATTTTCATTCATTTGTTCAACAAACGATTATTTAGGGAGATTCAGCAGGTACTGTTAAATTATATTTATCACCCATTTTGTCAAATATGAGACATATCTTTTTATACAACAATAATGCAGAACCCTGTGTAGGAATTCATGCCCTATACATTTGCTTGCTTACTTACAAGACACCTAAAAGCTCTCATAACATGTGTTAAAAAGTAAACTTGGCTCAGGAGAACATTTATTAATTAATAAGAGATTCATTAAATATTTGTGCTGGCAGCTGGGGATCCAGTAAGGACCAAAACAAAGAGTTATGGAGGAGCTTATATTGTAAATGGAGGAGACAAACAGGAAACATATAAATGAGCAAGGCAATTTCAGGCAGTCAAACATGCTGTAAGGGAAGTCAAGAAATCTGATGTCATAGAGAGGGCATGGGCTCATTTAGATCAGACGGTCAAAGAAGACCTCTCTGCATTTCAGGCATTTCAGCTACAACCTGCAAGACAATAAGGAGCTAGCCTCACATATCTGGGGAAGGGGCATTAGAGGAGGTTTTATACTCAGTGCACTGGAAAGCCATTAGAAGGTTGCTCTTTTGGAGCATGATGTTTGAGGTCATATATTAAAAATGAGTGTTGAGACGAAGAATGCAAAGTAGTACTTCGCTGTAATGATGATATTGATATTGGGAGGAAAAACAGTGCTCACATTAGAAGCTACATGCAGTTATGCTCAAGAGATGTCATATATTACTATATGGTTAAAGACATTTCATATACAGTATGTCTATGTTCAAAGAGGTTTTAATATAAATATAACATGTGAATATATTTAATAAATATATAAATGTAACTAAATATAAATAGCAATTTCAATTGAATATAGAGAGCTTAGTAAGTCCACCACAGAGTTTTTGTTAGGTAAAGCTTGATTTCTTCAGCTGAGCCTGGCATTATGACTTGTACATTATATGCATTTGGTAAATGCGGCTGAATTAACCATATGGAATATTCTACCTCTAAGAAAAAAAATTACCGTAGGATATAAAATCACATTAAATTAAATTATTTTCACATTTAATTATTATTACATTAAATAATTATCACATTCAATTAATTAGTAATTTTTTGAGACAGCGTCTTGCTCTGTCACCCAGGCTGGAGTAGAGTGATGTGATTTTGGCTCACTGCAACCTCCCCCTCCCCAGTTCAAACGATTCTCGTGCTGGGACTCCACAAGTACCCTCCCGAGTAGATGGGACTATAGGCATGCATCACCACGCCCAGCTAATTTTTGTATTTTTAGTAGAGATGGGATTTTACCATGTTGCCCAGGCTGGTCTTGAACTCCTGACCTCAAGCAATCTACTTGTCCTTGGCCCCACAAAGTGCTGGGATTGCAGGTGTGAGCCACTGCATCCAGCAAAATCACACAAAACAGTATTTTTATGAAAATGCTAAGCCATTTCTTTGAAAAAGAAAATGAGATAATATGTTGCTTATACTCTAAATGTTAATAGTAATTTTAAATTGTATTCAAAATGTTAAAAATTGAAACATTGAAAAATAAAAAATACACAAGCTTAATCATCTTCCTTACATACATTTTTTTTCCCTTCCTGGTTAAGTAGAAATCTCTGGAAAGTCCACATTTTAGATAAAGATTTTATTAATATCACTTGGTCTTATCACACTTTACTTGACTGTGGAAATTCCTTATTTTGCGAGTCTCCCAATTCTGGTGCTAACTTCTATTCAGAACTTTCCGTGCATAATTGAATATACGACAATAATAATATGTAACTAATGAGGCTTGTTAATGAATATTTAGCTCAATGTCTTCTGGGAGATCTATTCAAATATACTTACTGAGTCATCAGACGTTTATTGAGAGCATACTAAGTGCTGGCCATTGTGTTCTATGCTAAGAGCAACACAAGCTTTTCTGAAGAAACTGACAGGCTAGAGAGCCATCAGGTAATACTCTAAGTACTTAGAGCAAGGGAAAGAGTTTTGCAATAAGATGATATATGGGACTCCCTGAGTCTAAGTTGGGGTGGTAGTAATGAGGAGTGAAACTGAATTAATTCAGGAATTCCTTAAATCTGGTATTTGGTTAAGTGATTTCAAAAGACAGATTACAAAAAAGAAGTCAAAGATAAAAAGGCAGCACAAGGGCTGGGTGCGATGGCTCACACCTGTAATCTCAGCACTTTGGGAGGCCGAGGCAGGTGGATCACCTGAGGTCAAGAGTTCTAGACCAGCCTCTACTAAAAATACATGGAGAAACCCCGTCTCTACTAAAAATACAAAATTAGCTGGATGTGGTGGCGGGTGCCTGTAATCCCAGCTATTTGGGAGGCTGAGGCAGGAGAATCACTTGAACCTGGGGCGCGGAGGTTGCGGTGAGTCCAGATCGCATCATTGTACTCCAGCCTGGGCAACAAGAGTGAAACTCCATCTCAAAAAACAGAAAACAGAAATAATAAAAGCAGCACATGCCATCCATCTCCAGGTAACAAGGCCACCCACATCCCAATTCTCATTTCTAGAGCTACTGCCCTAGGGATTCCCTGTTCTCCTGCCCCAACTGCCAGAATCTCATCTGTTTATTTGGCAGGAGACCCATCTATCTGGCTGCAGACCTCTGGGTTCATCCCTACCTGGAGTCCCATAAGCCCAGCCCTCCCTTCTTCATCCTCCTGCATGTGGGGCTGCATATGTACTCTTTTGCCTCAGGGTACAGTGACTTAAGCTGCTCCTCCAAGTCTTCCTGCAGTTTTGGATTGGAAGAGGCCTCCATCCTGCTGCTTTCATTTCCAGTAGAGCCTCACTCATTTATTCCTTTATTTATTCATTTGAGAAATATTTTCTGAGTACTTACCATGTACTATTTTAGGCACTGGAAATGTAATAGGAAACAAAACAAATTTCCTGTCTTTATGAGTCTTATACTCCAGCTGGGGAATACAGGCAGTACACGTATAATTTATTGTGACAAATAATAAGAAAAATAAAGTAGAGCCCAGGGACTAAGAGCAGTTAGGATAGGGGTAGAGTGGCATGGCCAAGGAAGGCCTTTCTGATAAGGTCTGACATTTGAGCAGAGACCTGAATGATGTGAGGGAAGAAATCATTAGAATATCTCAGGAAGGAGTGTGCCGCAGAAGAACAGAAAGTGCAAAGGCCATGAGGAGTTGGCGTGTTGGGTGGGAGTTGGCTTGGACTGTGTGAGTAGAATTAGCATAGAGACTAGAGTGATTAGAACAAAGCAGGGGCTCACAGAGGGTCTTGGGGTCACAAGGAAACTTTGGACTTTACTCTGAGTTGTATGGGAAGTATCTGCTAGGAGGCTACCTCTATCAATGCCACTTTCATGTGACCACATGATTTCTAAGAATATCGAATTAGAGTTCAGGCCCATCAGTAGGGGTTTTGGTGGGCCTAACTCTCACGTTTATTGTTAGTCTCAGAAGTAAATATACAGTGAGTAAAATCGCAGGTGTCTGCATTGGCTATGGGCCCTGCCTGATGGGGCCTGAACTCAAATTCAATGTTCTTAGAAATCATGTGGTCATGTGAAAGTGATATTGATAACTATCTTGAGTAAGAATAGCCCAGAGAATTCCCAAGTCTAAAGGGAGATATTTTACTTTGGATGATGTCTGAGTTTATTTCATGCTGCTATAACATGAATATCACAGGGTAATTCAAAAAGAAAAGAAATGTATCAAGTTCTGGAGGCTGGGTTATTAGAGTGCTGTCAATATCACGGTGCTGGCAACTGGTGAGGGCCTTCTTGCTGCATCATCTCACAGCAGAAGGCAGAAGGGCAAGAGCATATGGGTACAAAAGAAGAAGGTGTTTGAACGCATTATTTGATGTGTTCAATGAAGAAACCATTCCTGTAATAACTAACCGACTCCTTCCATAATGGCAATAATCCATCCATGAGGACAGAGCCCTCATGGCCTAATCACTTCTCAGAGGTCCTACCTCTGGATACTCTTGAATTGGGGATTAAGTTTTTAATACTTGAAGTTTGGGGGACACATTCAAACCATAGTAGGTGTGAACAAAATTTTGTTGTTGGTTGAGAGCTGTGAAGAGAATTTTTCAGACAACACTGTGTTAAATTGAAAAATATTACAATTTAGAAATTTAGAAAAGAAGAGGAGACTTTCTTTCTTATAAAGGGCTACAGCCTGCAGGGTGGACATTCTGACAGTCTGGGAAGCATAGCCTCCAGCCAGAAGCCAGAAACAGATACTCAGAGGGAGGGACAAAGGGAACAGGAATTTATGCTGAATGTAGTGGCCAAAGAAGCATATTCAATAAGCCATAGGAGGAGTCCTAAATATTAATGAAGAAACGTGCACATGCACAGTTGAGCTTCATGACTCTATGGGTGCCATATACAAAAAATGGTGGGGTTAGCATGACCTGTGGGTGGACCTTTCCATCCTCTGTTGTCAAATGGTGAAGGATACAAATGCAGAGGATACCAAAACCCTTACTGTGCATTCTCTGTAGACTGGCCAGAACCAGTCGCTGTGACTGGTTAGGGTATGAGTTTAGTACCGCTCACATTAAATTTGAGATGCCTGTGAGACATCTTAGGGGAAAGAGCACAGATGGGACAGATGAGGCAGGACCTCAGAGGAGATGAGGCAGGAGCTCAGACAGACAGATGGGGCTGGTGCTCAGATGAGAAATACAGAATGGAGACTTAAATTTAAGAGTCATTAGTATGTAGTTGATAAATAAAGCTGTGGAGAGAATAGAGATTGAGAAAAGGAGGAGGCTTAGGAACAAGCTTTGGGGATTTCTATATTTCAGGGTGGTTAGAGAGCATACTGAGAAGCAGCAGCCCTAGTAGTAGGAGAAAAGCTGGGGTGTGCTGCTGCTAATGGAAGCTTCATGATATTAGCAATAAAGCTTTGCTCGCATCTGGTCCTTACTGAAGCCCTTTTTGAATATTTGGGTTCAGTTTCTTCAGTTTAATCTGTAAGTGCAACTCTGATGTAGTATAACCTTAAAATTTTTGAGTGAAATGGGATTAAAAATCACTGAAAATCTTTTTGAATTCCATGTCATAGTTGATACTGTTCGAACAGAATAGACATAGTCATACCTTCACAATAAAATGATAGAATAGTGCATCTGAAGGTCGATTTCATGATCATGCTGATGACTAATCTATTCTTACTGTCAACTCCATTGCTTCCTTCCAGTTGAGTAGGCCTTTATACTTTTTTAAAGCATCTGCAGGCTTACTACCAGGTGATATATTATTTTTGTTATAGATGTTTTTAAAGCCACAAATAGAAGTTTAAGCTATTTGCCAGGACACTATAAGGAAAGTATAAAATTTAAAAGACAAGTGCTCGAATACCTAGCAGAAGACTCTGAAGGCTACCCTGGCTTTTATTATGAATGCATTTTAGCTCATTAAAATTGACAAGAAAATACAACTTTTATTGGAGGTTGCTTTTAGCCTTTCCATTTGGGAGCTTATCTTGGCCCATTCTGTATGTGATGGTGGACCCTGAGGGAACATAACATCCTTGTTCTTATTTTCCTACAGTGAAATACACACCAGAAAGTCACTGGTAGTACATGAAATGAATATGAAAAAATTAAAAATCGGCCTTGTGTGAGCATTGTCAAATTAGGGGTGACTACATTTGTTTTACATTTCTCTAATCTACCAATGTAGTCTTCATTTTTTATAATTTTTAAACTATTAAAAAATTAAGACTGGATGTGATGGTTCATACCTGTAATCTCAGCACTTTGGGAGGCCGAGGTGGGAGGAATGTTTAAGCCGAGGAATTCAAGGCTGCAGTAGGCTGTGATCATGCCACTCCATTCCAGCCTGGGCAACAGAGTTGAGAACCTGTCTCTAAAAAAATAAAAATTAAGTTTCAGAAGTAATTTTTAAAATGAAGTTATCAAAGCACCTAATAACGTTTAAATATCTGCAGTACTCTCTTAAGTTATGATTTAGAAGTATAAAGTGAAAACTCCCCCAGACTTTGGTTGTCTGGGAGTTAGCACGGTGCCGTTCAGGGTCTCCTGTTTAGTAAGAAGCACCCAATCAATCCTGTGGCACCTTTCTCTTCTTATTTGAATGCTTAGAAGGGGAAGTTATCAGTGATCCTATCTGTCCTGGCATAAGTATCTGTCAGTTATGGATGACCTTTTTCAGTAATGTGTCATAAGAAGCAGTGCTGGATATGGCTGGCTGTATTTGATGATCCATCCTCTCGTCTGCCCCGAACCAAAAAAATATAATTTTGTTTTTTTCAAATCTGTGCCTTTGGGTGAACCACCTTGGAAGATGGCCCATGAGGGCAGTGGAGCTGTTTTCCTGATCAGGGAGGATATTTATATTTGCGGAAGTTGACTTCCCTTTGGACACGTACATCAGTTGCAGAAGTTGAGTGAAGAGCAAGTATCAGCCTCGGGTTACAGTGCCAGACACTCTACTAATTCTTCTCCCAGTACAATGATCAGAGAATGTCCACCATGTTTCTGTGACAACGGTAGAACGTGGAGGGCGGTCCCAAAGCTGCCTTGTGCTATGCCACACAGACAGGATGATATTGTACCTGGACAATGGGAGGCTACTTTTTTTTTTCTGTTGAGATATACAAATTAAAAGTTTATGGAAGGACAGTGTCATTTTAAAATTCAAATCTAGGAACCAGAAAGGTTTATTTGGTTTTTCTCTTTAGTTCCATAGTTTATCTAGTAGAATTTGAGAAATTGCTGACTGAAGGTTAACATTTGAAAGGCTGGTTAACCGACCTGTCTGCAGCTTCTATGATCTGTGGCTTCCTTTTCCGTTCACTCCAGAACACACTGCCATCTGACTGCCTTACTGGAGTGGCTCTCCTTCAAAGACACTTTTAAAGATATGTAGTGAACCTTTTATGATCTGGGCTACTTATGATTCAATTGAGATACTTTATTTGGAAAAAAGAATCCCATTGCCAAGGATAATTTGAAAATCACAGGAGGATTAGAGCATTACCACCTAAGAGCTACGAAACCATGAGCAAATTACTTCACCTTGCAGAGTCCCAGTTTAGTGTAGGGCAGCATGACCACCTTAGGACTCGTGGGGGGTCGGTATGAAAGGTCATGTAAGTGACGATGTGGCACAGTGTGTTGCACAAAGTGGACACTGCTTAGTGTCATTCCCTTCCCTCCCGGCTTGCACTCGTCTCTCTCCATTCCCTCTCACCTGGATGCACTGGCCCTGCATGTACGCATGCTCTATGGGAAACAGCTGTTAGCTCTGCCTGGATGGGAAGTCTTTGCTGGGGAGGCATTTTTCACTCTTCTAGACCCACCTTCCATTAGTACATCTCTTCCACGGAGTCTTCTCTGGCCAGTCTCCGGATAGTTGGTTGCACCTTCTAGCACCTTCATCTCTGCTCATGCCAGCAGCTAAGCTTGTATGAAATTACAGTGACTGGCCCATCTTCCATCTTTAGCCTAAACCCAGGGCTGTAAGTGGTAGAGGTGGACCTCATGTCCTTAGGACTACAAAAAGAGTTGAGTGGAGAGTAGAACATGAATGATTTTTTCTTTCCTTTTAGTGATGTTACCACTGGCAATGTTCCAAAAATTAGAACCCATTTCAGCTCTGTTGATGGAGAATTGAGTGCTTGGTTTTTGGAGACTAGTGGATTGATTCAGGGGAAGGACTGCAGCCCCAGTGAAAGTATCCCCCTTCCTCTGGCCTTCAAGAACATCTCCTTCCAGCTTCTTGGGGCAGAGGCGAGGTATTAGCATGAAGCAGGAACATTTGTGCTGTGTGTGAAGTCATTTGTCTGTGGCCAGGTTCCTCAAGGCACCTGCTTGGGCTCCTTAGTGACTCTAGACCAGGAAGCAAACCATCTCACCCAAGAAACTGTGTGAGTTCCTTGAGGCCAGGCATGATGTCACACTGTGTCTGCGACTCTTCCTTATGGCCCCCATCTATTTGTTCAGGCATTATTAAATTTGTCACATTCAATTGAATTAGGATGGCAGCTCCATGGGATTCATTAGTTGTCTGTGGCATCGGGCAGGACAGTGTCATTCAACTGAGGAACATGTCATATCAAACCAAGGGCATTAACGAGCTCAGAAAAAGCCACCCTAGGCTTGGATTTTTTTCTTCCTGATTGCTAGGAAGTCAGCAATGCCATCCTGGAGAGAATGAGACACTGTGAGGTTAGTAGCAAGTTCCAGCATGCTGGCATTCTGCAACAGCCAGATGTGGAGTATTCATGGCCGGGGATAATCCGCTCCCATTCTTGACCTTATTCACTTTGATGTTTTGAAACATGCATGATGCCATCTTAATAACATTGAAATTTGAACACTTGAATGCCCGTGATGGAAAATAATGTGGTTCCCATAGCCATCTTCACTCAGCTGTCTATCCAGACATGGCTTTTTGGGTCTCTGAAAATACTGATCAATAAATTATGAGCTGTTGTGATTTTAAAAAAGCAGTAGGTATTTTTAGTTTCCTTTTAATTTTTAGTGTTTTAACAAATCACATGTGGTTGGCATCGATATAAAAATGAATACCAAGACATGGTAAATGTTGTCTTCATTATGAGTACAAAAGTTTATTTTTTCCTTTTTAATATTTTTTGAATAATTCTGACAAGTATTAAAAATTTGGAAGGCCATCAGACCCAAAGAAGTTTGTAGGAATAATTTATTCAAATTATATGAGAACAGAAGAGACTGGGCGCAGTGGTTCATGCCTGTAATCCCAGCACTTTGGGAGGCCAAGGCAGGCAGATCCCTTGAGATCAGAAGTTCGAGACCAGCCTGGCCAACATGGTGAAACCCCATCTTTACTAAAAATCCAAAAAATTAGCCATGTGTGGTGGCGCATACCCGTGGTCCCAACTACTTGGGTGGCTGAGGCACGAGAATCGCCTTAACCTGGGAAGTGGAGGTTGCAGTAAGCTGAGATACAGCCACTGCACGCTAGCCTGAGTAACAAAGTGAGACTCTGTCTCAAAAAAAAAAAAGGAAAAAAGAGAAAAGAAGAAATCACTTGTTAAATACTTTCTCAATATTGTCAGCTGTTTTTAGTCTTTTATAAGGAATAAGCTTACTGTTTGTGAATGCTTTTTTGTAGTTTATTATAAGCATTTATGTTTTTTGTAAGCATGAAATTTTTGTAAGCATGCCTTTTTAAAGGCTGTATAATGTTCTGTTACCTGTATTTTAATTTTAATTTTATTTATTTAAAGGGTTTTACTCTGTCTCCCAGGTTGGAAAGCAGTCATGTGATCATAGCTCACTGTGTCCTCAAATTTCTGGGTTCAAGTAATCCTCCTGTCTCAGCCTCCCGAGTAGCTGAGACTACAGGTGTATGCCATCACACCCAGTAAATTTTTTTAATGTTTTGTAGAGATGGGTGTCTTGCTATGTTGCCAAGACTGGTCTTGAACTCCTGAACTCAAGTGATCTTCCTACCTTGGCCTCCCAAAGTGCTGAGATTATAGGCGTGATCCATGTTACCTGACAAAAAAAATTATTGTTTTTAATTAATAAAAAAGGAAATGTTAATTGTTGTGAAACTTCAAACTTTCCTTTGCAATTTCCTTGATTCAGAAAGGAATAGCATGTTTCCGATATGTAATCATTAGATATTTTTATTTTCTATCAAGCTTAACCTTTGAAGTGATGATCACATCACACTGGTCAACGGGTAGATATCTCTCCTATAAAATTTTCTAGCAGAATAGTTTTCCTTTTTCTTTAGAAGTTTGAGAATGTTAGACAGTTTGGGATTGTTTTTGCTTTTCTTCTAATATACAAAAATTTACATTTGGAGTACATTTATTTATTTTTTTGCAAATGGATTTATCTCTATCATAGCATCTCATCCAGTGGCAGAGAGAAACATGTGACCATTCAGTCATTTCTGACATATTCTTTTGGATCAAATATGGAAGAAAGTAGAAAAAAGTAGTCTATATCTAGAAAGAGGATTTGCCTTGTTGACATTATGCTTCATGCATGTGCATTTGCGACATTGTCAATTATAGAGCTCATATAATAAAAATTCTTAATTTCTTAGCACACAGAGCCACTGAAAAGGACTGAAGAGAGCCAGGGCTCTCCTGGGACACCTGGCTCTGGAGGTTAGCAACAGCAGGGATCAATGTCAGGGACCTGGGGACCAATCACCACCTGGATGGTGACTTTTTATGATGATTTTTGAAATGGGTTTATTCTTCCAGTGATCTAGCTGAGTTTATTTAAATTCTAAACAGAGTTTATTGGTGGAACTTTGTGAGGCAGTTCTTTCATTAACTTGGTTAAATAAACCAGATGTCTTATTTGGACATTTCAAAGTTCCTTGCAATAAGCACTTTTAAATTGAGATAGAGATAGGTCTCTGTTCTGGTAAAACAGTCACTGTAAAAATAAGTGTATAGGTCATTTTATAGCATAGGCTGCTGTAGCAAGACTGCTCCTCATTCCTCTAGTTCTTTTCTCTCCACACAAATCCCCAAGAGATAGGTCCTTAATTAGAAGCTTATTGTCTACAGAAAAACATAATTTTCTTTGCTCTTCTGTAATTTCAAAATTACATTTGTTCTGCTTGGAATAAAAGGAGGTTTATAACCTTGTTAACTGTAATCTTTCATGCTGTTTTTCTTTTTGAAAACCTTCTCTAAGAGTCTGAGCATTAGCCATTTCATGATGCTATGTTATCTCACATTATTTTACATAAACTATAGAAATAATTTTCAGATGAATTTTTGAGGATCACTTTTTGCCCTTTTGGTAAAAGGTGCCTTGAAATGCAAAACGAACATTGAGAAAATAATCCTTCAGTTGAAGACAATCACATGTTTCTGAAATAATGTTGATATTCTGAAGAAAATTGTTTTGTATATTTGTAAGGGGACTCTTGAACTTGAATTATCTAAAATTTTTCTTTATTCTTTATTTCACTTGTGTGTATATATCTAGTTGTGTAACTTGGCTTATAAAACAACTAACATTCAGTTTTGGGAGGAAATAATTTATTGAGACAGCTTTCTGGTTTTTATTCTCTGAAGTAATCCCAGCCCCATACCTCAAAGATAAACGGTCTCTAATACAGTAAATCCAGGAGCTTGAACAGGGACCAATCTCGTTCACTGAAGCTCAGAGGAACGGTTAGAGGTACGTGGGAGTGGTTTTTGTGTGCGGCACTTGAGCGTTTCCAAGTCTTGTTTGCTAAAAGGGGTAGCCACTGAGTTCGCTTAGAACAGGGCTGAAAACTGCTGTGGACTAGAATTCTGCTTGTCAGAGAAAACTGTGATTGCTCTAAAGATGTACCGTTTATAAGCTACTCTGAGAGTCACTAAAGGAAATTATGTTATTATCAGCCAAAGACTGGCATATGGGAATTGAAATTGATGATCTTTTTAGAGAGAATCTAGGGAAGAGATTAGGAAAGCTCTAACCTCTTCATCTTAGATGTCTGGTTTTTCCCTCCACATAGATACAAAATTAAATTCTTACGCCTTTTAAACATCAACTTCTAGTGCAGAAAGGAAACCGTAGAGCTTTAGAAGATATTCTAGATGATTAGCATTGAGATTTTGTTTTCACCAAAAAATTCCAACAAACCAACCAAAACCCCCCCAAGAACTAATAAGAATGTCATCTCAAGAACTAGTAAGAATGTCCTTCTCAGATGGGAACTTGGAGCATTTTCAAACAAAACAAATTTGCTTTGCATTAACATACTGTTACTTTAAAACTGTGCTCAAAGGCGCATTCCTTTTTCTTTGCCAGCATCATTTGGAAGCCAGGTTTTTTATAAGGCACTCCTGCGATACTCCCAGGCACTTTTTCATGGAGAACCTATTTCTAAACCTGAAACCTTTCCGTTGTGGTGGAGGCAGTCACACAGTTCATTCATCAGTCCTTGAATGCTATTGAAGTGAGTGGGCAGAAGAGGGCCTTTAATTATCAATGCTAAAAGGACTTGACCTTTAAGATTCTAATTCTATAATTTTGTGACAATATGTGTTTCTTATATGAAGGTGGTAGTGCAAGACATTGAGTTGCCGAAAAGGAAAGAATGTTTTTTTTTTTTACCTGTGTTTATAATAAAAATAATATAACATCATTAAAGGCCATTGCAAAATCCTCCATAATTCCTTTGTAGCAGAATGGATATTTTTATTTGGATAGAGGTTTGATTTTGTTTGTTTGTTTGTTGAGACAGTCTTGCTTTGTCACCCAGGCTGGAGTGCAATGGCATGATCTCGGCTCACCGCAACCTCCGCCTCCTGGGTTCCAGTGATTCTCCCACCTCTGCCTCCAGAGTAGCTGGGATTACAGGCACCCACCATAATACCTGGCTAATTTTTGTATTTTTAGTTGAGACAGTGTTTTACCATGTTGGCCAGGCTGGTCTTGAACTCCTGACCTCAGGCGATCCACCTGCCTCAGCTTCCCAAAGTTCTGGGATTATGTGTGTTAGCCACTGTGCCTGGCCTGGTTAGAGTTCTTAAAAGGGTAAACAACCCTTTTATTTTCTGTTTGAATGCAATCATATGGACTTGGCCACGTGGCTTCTTAAGTCTTGTTTGCCATTGGTTAAGCCAACAGAACTCAAATTTGTAAAGGGAATGCTAGATCGAAATTGTAACCTAGTTTCCATATCCGTAATTATGTTTCCCCGAAACAGTTATGCATGAGGCTCCTTGGCTACTAGACTTGAGAATATTTACGTTTAAACTTTCTTACTAGAGTGGTTTAGTGCCCTATCCAACTTCTGGTGTCTTTTTCTCTTAAAAAGTTTTAAAATCCTGTTTGCCTTTTTGAAGGTAGGAAAGAATACAAAAGTATAAGGGTAAGTATTCCTAAGTCTTAGAGCATTTATTTACAGTTAGTTTCTGATTCTCAGAATAATTTTCCTTTCACAGGTGGAAGTTTTCCTGATGAGTTGTACGGGAGTTGAAGGTAGCATGGCAAGTACCACTCAGGAAAGGGGAGAATACCATTTTAAAACTTAATAAGTGTATCATACTACGCACTAGTGGAGATCCCTTGGAGATTACTGTGTCGCTTTCTGTAATTAACAAAAAAAAAAAAAAAAAAGGAAGTGAAGGAGTTGAAGTTCTAGGCAAGCAATAAGGCTTGATTAAGAAGTTGGAAAATGTGAAAGGAACTAGGATTATTTTGGAGAAGAGAAGGCTTGTATTTATGGCTTTAAGATGATGCAGGACTCAGATATCTACTTTCTTAAGGAATAACCAGTTAACAAGGAAATACACTTAAACTACAACATTAGGATATTAGCTATGCAGATGTTTCCCAAGTTGATAACCCCCTGGAATTAATTATCAAGAGAGATGTTATATCTGTCCTCAGTAAGAAACATGAGGCATAGCCTCAGGGTGTGACAATTCATTGTTTAGGTAAGTTCTGTTTCTGCAGATGTTGAATGTGGATTCTTGCTTGTGCATGTTTTCATTCATGCATAGTATTTCATAATTAAATTCATATATACATTTTTTTTCTATTAAGATGATTGATTCTTTTGCTGAGTGGCATAAGTAGATAATCATATTTCTCAATCTTGTCACCAGAAATGATGGCTATTCATTTTTATATTTGTAAATATATAGTTGACTTTTACAGTAACTTTTACGGTAACCCAGTGCATTACTCAATTGTAAATACTGAAATTGCCAAGAATGAAAAAATAAAACATTAGAATATCCTTATTGAAAGCATCAGTTTGTGAGAATTGCATTAACACTGCAGGTATGTGTGTTTATAAAATCACCTAACTGATGACATTTGGCACATCAGTAAGTGCCAATAATTTTAACATCAATTATTATATTTAAGAGAAATTATTTACAAAACCTAAATCATGTTTTGAACAATGATTTCTTGAATAAGTATAAGATAAAATGAATTTTATAGAAAATATAAAATAAACATGAAAGTAGCACTATGTTCTAGCTCCATTATCTCTACATAAGTCTTTATCTTTCAACAGAGTAGAACTGTAAAATACAGTTTTAGATTAGAACTATCGATTGTTAGATTTGGATAGACTAGAAGATCTTGTAATATAGTCCCCTGGTTTTACAGATGAGCAAGTAAAGATTTAGTACTGGTACCCAGTCACACAACAAGATATGAGTGGAAGCAGAGGCAGTTGTGGGCTCTCCTGATTTCCACCCCAGGGCACTCTCCTGTGTAGTGCACTGACCAGAAGATCAAGTGTAGATTTTGAAATGGGCAGTCAGGGCACATGCTGGGACTTGCAGTTGCTGAGGAGTGTAGAAACTTCGCTCTGCTTGTACCATTAGGTAAAGAGAAGAAACTGGTCATGACCCTGCAGAAAAATATTAAGGGCGCTGGGACCAGAAACTGCAGTTCACCAGCCAAGTCTACTGTACACATGGGAACTCTGTGGAACACCCTTTTAGTATGAAGGGCTATGTGAGATAAAAGTTACTTTTAGATTTTGGATTTCATCTTTCTGGGAAGGTAAATGGCTAACATTTATTAGTGTGAACTCTGTGTACTTTGCTAAATATTTTGTACATGCCTTCTCATTTGATTCTCACTGCAGTGTGTGAGGTAATGATACTCCATCTAAGAATTTTCTGGAAAGGTGAAGGAACTTGCCCTTGGTTGCCTACTAGGGAAGGTGTCTGTCACCTAAGCTCTTTCTCTGTTGACACTATGTTGCTCCTTCCCTCAACTCACAACTCTATATCCTATGTAAGGAACAATTTGAGAGAGAAGAGCGGTTATAAGCTTGAAAATGATAAAGTTAAATGTATCCTATCAGCCTGAAAGTGATAAAGTTAAATGTATCCTAGGACCCTCTACCAAAATATTTTGAATAGGAGGAAAGCAATAATACAGATTATAGAATTTTGAGAAATCATTAATTTTAGATACAAATATCACAGGCCAGATTTTAACACCAGCAGTGGGTTCAGAGAGACACACAACTTCAGATTTTCTCAGAGATTTCAAAATTACTCAGTAAAATTTCCAGGCCAGTTGTGCCAATTAAGGGACTCAGTTCAAGATTCCCTGGGTTTATTACATGGGCTTCTATTGTTAAAATTCTAGGATCCCTATCCAGTTCTTTGTTAAAATGTTTTGCTTAAGAACAATTGGCCGTGTAAAATTTGCTCATATTGATACCTAAGAGTTACTAATAAAAGTTATTTTGCTTAAAAGTTCATTAGGCACTTGTCAAGAATGGCCAGAAATGTGTTTTGGTTTCTTAGATATTCTGTTTAACCATGAATTGCTGTAAATGTTTATCAGTTTTCAAAAAACATATAAGAAATGAAATGCCGAAACAACCCCCAAATCATTTTTGAATATAATTTAACCTTTTTTTCATTTATTAAATCTCAGAATCTGATAGATACGATTATGAGTCATACATTAATCTTAATCTTAATTAATCTCAGTGGTTTGAATGCTAGAGGAATAAGATATCATACCTCTGTGTCATCTAGTGTAGTTTTAACCAAGAAGCATTCTGAAATTCTATAACCATAGCTACAGAGCAAATTCAAATGTGCTGTGTTTTGGTGAAATGACCACGGCTTTTTGCCATACTATCTGAATGTAACACCCATTGTGGATCAGAGCAGCCCTATGTGGGCTGCTGTATGTCATTTAATCTAAGGGAGCTCTTTCTGACTTTACAGAGTAAAAGTAGTACTGCCAACTTGATAGGACTGCTGAGGTTTAAATGATAAGTGTGTTAGAAAGTTTGACAAGCCTTAATATTCTTTATACACTTAGAGGTACAAATCCTGTTTTTTTTTTAATGAGTATTTCTCTTCCATAGCATAGAGGGCAATGTGTTGCATAGAATAGTATTTCTTAACAAATACTGATATTGGAGTGAGACCATGAAAAGCAAATATTGCATAGCAAAAAAAAAAATCACATACCGACACATTAGCCTAGCAAATTGCTCCTTCTGAAGCCAGCTTCCATGTTGGTGAGGCTGCTGTGAACCTCCCAGGTGCCTTTGACTTTTTGTTGACTGCTCTGCTGTTTATCAGCTCACCTTCATCACAGTACGGTTTCTCAACCTCTACGCTATTGACAATTTGGACTGAATATTTGTATGCATTATAGGGTGTTTAGCGCCATCTGTAACTTCTATCTGCTAGGTGCTAGTAGTGCTCTACCGCAAGGTATAGCCAAAAAAATGTCTCCAGATGTTGCGTAGTGTCCTCTGGGGGACAAAATTACCTTGGAATTAGAACCACTACAAACATACAGCAGTCACTGCTTTGTGATGTAAATATCAGTTTACCCATGCCCCTTCTCACCAGACTGCCAGCCCCTAGAGGGTAGTGAGGTGTCTTTCTCTGGTGCCATGGCTCAGACACACGTAGAAGTGCAATAAATATGGAAAGAGAAAAAGGTCTAAGAAAAGAAGTCATCAGTTATAATACCTGTGTTGGTTCATTATATGCAGTGGATTTTTATTTTCTTCTGGACCGAAAGGGCAAGGACTCACCATAACCTCAGATTTCTTTCCTGAAACCATTAATGCCACCACCTTTTCAGATCTTTCTCTTGCCCATGCCACATCATTGATATAATTAGACAATGTGTTCACTCAAAGAAGAGGGTAATCTGGGATTGGATACCTGAAATGTTAGGCTTCAAGGTCCAGGTGGAAATTAAAGGCATCTTTCTCTCTCCCCCTCTCTCTTAAACTCTGTAGCAATTCCCATACCCAGGCTCCAGCAAACACCTATAACCTGAAGATCCCCAAACATATTATCTCTAGCTTAGAAACTACTTGTTAGCTCCTAGTATTACTAGAGGTCTCCTCTTATGTATTTTGCAAGCTCCAGAAACAGAAACGCAGTGTGCATAAAACTAAACTCACCATCTTATTTCACTTTTTTTTTTTTGAGATGGAGTCTCACTCTGTCTCCCAGGTTGGAGTGCAGTGGCACAATCTCAACTCTTTGCAATGTCTGCCTCCCAGGTTCAAGTGATTCTCCTGCCTCAGCCTTCTGAGTAGCTGGGATTACAGGCACGTGCCACCACACCAGGCTAATTTTTGTGTTTTTGGTAGAAACGGGGTTTCACCATGTTGTTCAGCCTGGTCTCGAACTCCTGACCCCGTGATCCACTTGCCTTGGCCTCCCAAAGTGCTGGGATTACAGGCGTGAGGCACTACATCAAGCCTTTACTTCTTTTAAACCTCCTTCAAGATTCTTTATCCCAGGGAATGGGGTAGAGGCTCTGGAGTGAGAATCTTGCTTTGCTATTTAATAACCCAGTGACCTTGTATGGATTACCTACCCTCTCTTTGTCTCATTTTCCTCATCTGTCACATTGATACTGATCTTCCAGTGTTATTGTGAAGATCAAATTAGGTGATGCATATAAATTACTTAATGAGATAATGCATATAAATCACTTAGAAAACAATGAATAGCCTGCTTAATAAAGGTAGATGCTGTCTCAAAACAAGCTTTAACCAAATACTTGAGAGACATTTGTTACTTTTGCCCTCACCATTTCTCTGTTCCCACTCAAGTTTCTACGTTTTCTTTTCTTTCTTCTTTCTTTTTTTTTTTCTTCTTTTTTGAGGTGGAGACTTGCTCTGTCGCCCAGGCTGGAGCGCAATGGTGAGAGGCTCACTGCAATCTCCGGCTCCCAGGTTCAAGCAATTCTCCTGCCTCAGCCTCCTGAGTAGCTGGGATTACAGGCACGTGCCACTATACCCAGCTAATTTTTGTATTTTTAGTAGAGGCGAGGTTCTACCATGTTGCCCAGGTTGGTCTCGAACTCCTGACCCCAGGTAATCCACCTGCCTTAGTCTCCCAAAGTGCTGGGATTACAGGCGTGAGCCACTGCGCCCTGCCTAGGTTTCTACATTTTCTTTATCCTGCCTCCCATTTCAGTGCAGTCGGCACCGTTCATCCTTACCCATTTCATTTCCAGTGCAGTGGCTTCAGTGCAGACCTTGATCCTTACTTGACCAGAACATTACAGCAGTAGCCTCTTAACAAGCCTTTCCACCTCCAGTTTCACTGTCAGCCTATCTGTCCATTTTCTTGATGCCTGGAAAGAGATACATTTTTTAGTGTCCCCCATTGCCTGGTAACTCAAATCCCAACATGCTTCTATGCCTTTGTGCTAGCTGTTCCCTCTTCTTTTTCTTCTCTTTTCTTTGTTGAGCTAACATGTACTTATTTTAAGATACAGCTCAAGCATTTCTTCATCTTAGAAGTAACACCCAACCACCCCGCCCTGAGATCATTGCTACGCTTCGTGCCTGTCTTCTTACCCCAATAACACTTTGTGCACATGTAGTTTCTAGCACTTACCATGCATAACTGTGTTTCTTGATTCCCCACCTCTAACTTGTGAGTTTTCGACATCTTATTCATTTTGGTTCCTCATTTATTTTGGTTTCTACAGTGAGTAGCACGTTTCTTGACATGTAGTAGGTGTTTAATAACTATTCGTAGTTGAATACAGCTAGGATTCCGTAAGATTGAATCAGGCAGTATAGACTTACAAAATCGCAGGAACAAAATTGTATAAGAATTCATTGATGAAATTAACCAGCCAAGTTATGAATGAATAAACCATTTAGACATCTCTGTTAGATAGAACCAGGAGATCAGTAGATACCCAAAGTGAAGCTAAAAGCTGGGGTCTAGTCAGAGGTCCTAGCCAAGTAAATTAATCTGCAATAGGAAGTAGAGAGGAGAAGACCAAGGGTCTGTGTATTAAGTCATGCCATCTTCTTTAATTGTCCCTAATTTTAAGGAATTTGATCTTGTAAGGGAGAAATACCACAAGAAAAAAATATTAATTCTAACAATAGAGTGCTGTTTAAAAAAATATGTACCAAGTGTTATGGCAATAGAAATGAAGTAATTTTTCAACAAATGGTGTCACGTCATTGCCTGTGGGCCAGAAATGACCAGTTCAAATATCAGAGGTGAGTGTGCAATGGGCAGATGTGTTTCATCAGTCTTAAGGGCTCCAGTGTCAATATGGCTTCACATGGGAGCCTAAGCAAAGATCACGTTCAAGGGGTCTGAATGGGTTGAGACCATGTTGCTTCAGCCGCCAGTGGTGATAGTGTTTTGTCATTTTCTCTGTAAGCATAATTTTTAGATTAGTTTGCTGCTAGGAACAATAGTGTCAAGAGTCATTTTTCAAGATTACTTTCCAGGCCTGTCATGTAAAACAGGGAAATGGTGTACCATTTTCTCAGCACTATGGAGATAACCAAAACACCATTTAGTAACATCACTAACCATTTTATGCATGATTTCTTCAAAGAAACATGTTGTTCTTTTTGGCCCAGGAAATAGTTGCTGCATTGTCCAAATACATCCTTTTTAAAATTACATTTGAAACATCTCTAACCATGGTTTATTTATTGGAATCTCATATCCCACCTTTTGAGTAAGGACTTTTCTTCCTGTCTTGATCCTATAGATTGAATGTCACATATGCCTCTTTGATTGGAATAATGAATGAGTTTCTGTTCCCATTATTTTACGCTGCTTTGCTGTTGAGGTGAAATAGCAATGAATCACATCCCTAGTTGTATTTAATGATTCAATAAACTATACTTGGGATTTCGTTGTTAGGGTTCGAAGTCAATATTTGCCCATTTCTCAAAACCTTGTACCAACCTTAGAAGATTTGGATCTTGATTGTTCTATATTGAGGGAGCCAACATCCTTCTCGTGAACCCAGCCTAGAGTCTGTAAAGCTGAGACTGCTTAAAGAGAAATGCTGAACTGCTATGCAAAAAACGAACCTTTATCGAGGCTTGATGTGATTTTTGCTGTTTCACAACTGTCATATTGAAATTCCCTTCGGCACCCACCGAAGGGAATACTTACCTCTGCCAGCAGGTTTCTGTTGGGAGCTGGAATGCATCCCCGTAAATACTTAGAGTGGCAGGGGTGGCAGAGCTTTCTTTTCTCCCCACGCTGCTTCTGCTTTTGGCAAAGGCTTGAATATTGGCAGGGGCGCCCGCCTCTGCACAGTCTGCTCTGGGGAGGTGGGGGGATTCCTCTTACTTCCAATTACCAGTTTCTCTGTATGTGGGAGGACATTTTTTGGCACAGATTATCCTCTTCTCTTCATATCTGGCTGACAGCACCCTTGCTAGTTTATTTTTTGGCATCCCTTATGCATGTGTTAAGATGTCAAAAGGTACATGCAAAGCACTGAAGACTGCGTTTACATTCTGGAGCTTTCAGTAGGCATGCATGAGATGTTTGAAGCTGTCTCTCTGGTACAGAAGGTATGGTACAGGGTAAACAGAGGATAGTGGGCATGGTTTACTTGCCTTCTTGCAAAAGTCTTTTTCTTTTTTTTTTCTTTTTTTTTTTAATTTTTATTGTATTTTAGGTTTTGGGGTACATGTGAAGAACATGTAAGATTGTTGCATAGGTACACCCGTGGCAGTGTGATTTGCTGCTTTCCTCCCCTTCACCTATATCTGGCATTTCTTCCCATG
>CAUYLG010063873.1:0-10549 GCA_963573385.1 Cacajao melanocephalus | reverse complement strand
GTTAATTTTAGTGTAAGGTGTCAGGAAGGGGTCCAGTTTCTGCTTTCTGCACATGGCTAGCCAGTTTTCCCAACACCATTTATTAAACAGGGAATCCTTTCCCCATTGCTTGTTTTTGTCAGGTTTGTCAAAGATCAGATGATTGTAGATGTGTGGTGTTGCTTCTGAGGCCTCTGTTCTGTTCCATTGGTATATGTCTCTGTTTTGGTACCAGTACCATCTTGTTTTGATTACTGTGGCCTTGTAGTATAGTTTGAAGTCAGGCAGCATGATGCCTCCAGCTTTTTGCTTAGGATTGTTTTGGCTATGGGGGCTCTCTTTTGGATCTATATGAAGTTTGAAGTGGTTTTTTCCAGTTCTGTGAAGAAGGTCCTTGGTAGCTTGATGGGGATAGCGTTGAATCTATACATTACTTGGGGCAGTATGGCCATTTTCACGATGTTGATTCTTCCCAACCATGAGCATGAAATGTTTTTCCATCTGTTTGTGTCCTCTCTTATTTCATTGAGCAGTGGTTTGTAGTTTTCCTTGAAGAGGTCCTTTACATCCTTTGTTAGTTGTATTCCTAGGTATTTTATTCCCTTTTTAGCAGTTGTGAATGGGAGTTCACTTTTGATTTGGCTCTCCGTTTGTCTGTTATTGGTGTATAGGAATGCTTGTGATTTCTGCATATTGATTTTGTATCCTGAAACTTTGTTGAAGTTGCTTATCAGTTTCAGGAGATTTTGGGCTGAGACAATGGAGTCTTCTAAATGTACAGTCATGTCATCTGCAAATAGAGACAATTTGGCTTCCTCTTTTCCTAATTGAATACGCTTTATTTCTTTTTCTTGCCTAATTGCTCTGGCTAGAACTTCCAATACTATATTGAATAGGAGTGGTGAGAGAGGGCATCCTTGTTTTTTGCCAGATTTCAAAGGGAATGATTCCAGTTTTTGCCCGTTCAGTATGATATTGGCTGTGGGTTTGTCATAAATAGCTTTTATTATTTTGTGATACGTTCAATCGATACCTAGTTTAATGAGGGTTTTTAGCATAAAGGGCTGTTGAATTTTATCAAAGGCCTTCTCTGCATCTATTGAGATAATCATGTGGTTTTTGTCTTTGGTTCTGTTTATGTGATGAATTATGTTTATAGACTTGTGTATGTTGAACCAGCCTTGCATCCCTGGGATGAAGCCTACTTGATCATGATGAATAAGCTTTTTGATTTGCTGTTGCATTGTTTGCATCTATGTTCATCATGGATACTGGCCTGAAGTTTTCTTTTTTTTGTTGCATCTCTGCCTGGTTTTGGTATTAGGATGATGTTGGTCTCATAAAATGAGTTGGGGAAGATTCTCTCTTTTTGAATTGTTGGAATAGTTTCATAAGGAATGGTACCAGCTCCTCTTTGTATGTCTGGTAGAATTTGGCTGTGAACCCATCTGGACCTGGGCTTTTTTTGGTTGGTAGGCTATTAATTGCTGCCTCAACTTCAGCCCTTGTTATTGGTCTATTCAGGGTTTCAGCTTCCTCCTGGTTTAGTTTTGGTAGAGTACAATTGTCCAGGAATTTATCCATTTCTTCCAGATTTACTGGTTTGTGTGCATTGAGTTGTTTGTAGTAATCTCTGATGGTAGTTTGTGTTTCTGTGGAATTGGTGGTGATGTCCCCTTTATCATTTTTTATTGCATCTATTTGATTCTTCTCTCTTTTCTTCTTTATTAGTCTGGCTAGTGGTCTATTTTGTTCATCTTTTCCAAAAATCAGCTCCTGGATTTGTTGATTTTTTTTAAGGGTTTTTTGTGTCTCTGTCTCCTTCAGTTCTGCTCTCATCTTAGTTATTTCTTATCTTCTGGTAGCTTTGAGTTTTTTTGATCTTGCTTCTCTAACTCTTTCAATTTTGATGATAGGGTGTCAATTTTAGACCTTTCTTTGCTCTTTATGTGGGCATTTATTGCTATGAATTTCCCTCTAGACACTGCTTTAAATGTGTCCCAGAGATTCTGGTATGTTGTGTCTTTGTTCTCGTTGGTTTTATTTCTGCCTTCATTTCATTGTTTATCCAGTCGATCTTCAGGGGCCAGTTGTTCATTTTCCATGAAGTTGTGCAGTTTTGAGTTAGTTTCTTAATCCTGAGTTCTAATTTGGTTGCACTGTGGTCTGAGAGACTGTTATGATTTCCATTCTTTTGCATTTGCTGAGAAGTGATTTACTTCCAATTATGTGGTCGATTTTAGAGTAAGTGTGATGTGGTGCTGAGAAGAATGTATATTCTGTGGATTTGGGGTTGAGAGTTCTGTAAATGTCTATTAAGTTTGCTTGGTCCAGATCTGAGTTCAAGTCCCGAATTTCCTTGTTGGTTTTCTGTCTCGTTGATCTGTCTAATATTGACAGTGGAATGTTAAAGTCTTCCACTATTATTGTGCGGGAGTCTAAATCTCTTTGTAAGTTGTTAAGGACTTGCTTTATGTATCTGGGTGCTCCTGTATTGGGTGCATATATAGTTAGAATAGTTAGCTCTTCTTGCTGTATTGGTCCTTTTACCATTATATAAGGCCCTTCTTTGTCTCTTTTGATTTTTGTTGGTTTAAAGTCCATTTTATCAGAGACTGGGATTGTCACCCCTGCATTTTTTTGCCCTCCATTTGCTTGGTAAATCTTCTTCCATCCCTTTACTTTGAGTCTATATGTGTCTTTGCACATGAGATGGGTCTCCTGAATACAGCACACCGATGGTTCTCGACTTTTTATCCAATTTGCCAGTCTGTGTCTTTTGATTGGGACATTTAGTCCATTTACATTTAATGTTAATTTTGTTATGTGTGAATTTGATCCTGCCATTTTATTACTGGTTGGTTGTTTTGCCCTTTGGTTGGCGTAATTTCTTCATTGCATCGTTGTACCATTTGGTTCTTTTTTGCAGTGGCTGGTACTGGTTTTTCCTTTCTGTGTTTAGTGCTTCCTTCAGGAGCTCTTATAGGGCAGGTCTGGTAGTGACAGAATCTCTCAGCAATTGCTTGTCCATAAAGGATTTTATTTCTCCATCACTTAATGAAGCTTAGTTTGGCTGGATATGAAATTCTGGGTTGAAAGTTCTTTTCTTTAAGGATGTTGAATATTGGCCCCCACTCTCTTCTGGCTTGTAGGGTTTCTGCCAGGAGATCCGCTGTGAGTCTGATGTGCTGCCATTTGTGGGTGACCTGACCTTTCTCTTTGGCTGCCGTTAGTATTTTTTCCTTCGTTTCAACCCTGGTGAATCTCACTATTATGTGCCTTCTGGTTGCACTTCTAGAGGACTATTGTTGTGGTGTTCACTGTATTTCCTGTATTTGAATATTGGCCTGCCTTGCTAGGTTGGGGAAGTTTTCCTGGATAATATCCTGAAGATTGTTTTCCAGCTTGGATTCATTCTCCCCGTCATCTTCTTTCTGGTACACCGATCAAGCGTAGATTAGGTCTTTTCACATAATCCCATACTTCTTGAAGGCTTTGTTCATTTCTTTTCACTCTTTGTTCTCTTTTCTTGCCTTCTCATTTTATTTCATTGAGTTGGTCTTCAATCTCTGATATCCTTTCTTTTGCTTGATCTATTCGGCTATTGAAACTTGTGCATGCTTCTTGAAGTTCTTTTGCTGTGTTTTTCAGCTCCATCAAGTCGTTTATGTTCTTCTCTAAGCTGGTTATTCTAGTTAGCATTTCTTCTAACCTTTTTTCAAGGTTTTTAGTTTCTTTGCATTGGGATAGAACTTGTTCCTTTAACTCAGGGAAGTTTATTATTACCCACCGTCTGAAGCCTGCTTCTGTCAATTTGTCAAATTCGTTCTCCGTCCAGCTTTGTTCCTTTGCTGGTGAGGCGTTGTGATCTCGTGGTGGGGGAGAGGCATTCTGGTTTTTAGTGGTTTCATTCTTGTGCTGGTTTCTTCCCATCTTGTTGGATTTATATAATTTTGATCTCAGGTAGCTGCTTCGGGAGGCAGCCTTTTCTTTGTCTGCCTGCAGAGGCGCTGCTGGGCTGCCACGGATTCAGTGGCACTGCTGTGTCTTTTATTTACTCAGGAAAATTAGGCCAGCTTCTGCAGTGGTGGCTTCCCTTCCCGCTGCCAAGCTCGATCGTTCCTGGTCGCTCTCTTAACTGATGTTCTGGGTGCGAAACTCTGGAGTGAGAGTTTTTTAGCCTGCTGGGCTTTGTGCGGGGCGCTGGGGGGATGACCTGTCGTGCCATATGGGCTGTTTCCCTGTTTTCAGTTCCCCTTCTTTCTGGCGGGCTGGTGGCTCCGTCTGGCTGGCTTTCTGGCTTTTGCGTCAGCCAGTGCTTCCGCCTAGATCCATGCTGACAGCCCCCGGCGCCGGCCAAAGTTGCTGTTCTGCCCTGTTCAGGCAGGTCGCTGAGGCTTTTCAGCCCGGTGAAGATCTCCTGTTCTGTGAGTTGTAGAGGGCTTAGGTGGAGCACTGTATCCGAACTGAAGTCCCAGATGGGGAGCCTGACTTGCCTTCTTAACTCAATATTTATATTAGATTTAATTCATGTTGGCATAGTTCAGTTTTTAGTGCTGTATAGCATCCCGTTGTCTTAATATATATTTGTGCATTCTACTGTTGATGGAAAATGGACTGTTTCCCGCTGCTTGCCATGATTGATAGTGCCCTTGTGAACATTGTTTCTTGTGACCTGATACGCCCAGGAGCGGCATTCCAGGGAGCCTCCAGGGTAGAACCCTGCTCGAGCCTCCGCTGCTTCCACACGTGGATGCACCTGTTTATTCTCCTGGCAGTAGTGATAGAACCCTCTTGTTGCTCCACTTTTTTTTTTTTTTTTTGGTCTAGTGATTATGAAACTATATTGTATAAAGGTTTGAGTTTGCATTTCCCTGATTACTAATGAGGTTGAGAATCTTTACGTTTATGGGCCAATAGGGTTTCCTCCAGTGTAAAATGCTTTTTGGTGTTGTTCGCCTGTGTTTCTGTTGGGTTGTTTTTCTTCTTGTTTATTCATAGGGATACTTAATATGTACATTGTATGCTAGTGAGATATATGGACTGCAAATAGTAATCTCCCAGTCTGTGGCTTGCGTTTTTCTGTCTTCATGTTGTGCTTTAATATCAGAGTTCTTAATGTCAGATACATGAATTTTTCGCTTTATTGTCTGTGCTGTTAAGTCCTATCCTGCATTTATGGATGAAATGACGTCATGTCTAAGATTTGCTTCACAATAATACGGTAGTGTGCAAAGAAGGGTGGAAGTGCAGATGACACATGATAGGCCGTATGCTGGTTAATTTTGAAGATGGTTGATACATACATGTGGCTCATGATACAGTTCCCTTTTTTCTTGTGTATGTTTTAAAGTGTTACATGAGAAGGAGAAGAAGAAAACTTAAAGGAAGAATTCCTCCCTAGCCTGAGGTGATAAACATTTTGTCTTCTAAAAGTTTTATTTATGATTCTGCCCTTTGACTCTACCTGGCACTGAATTTTGTTTACAATTTGAGTAAGGGAATTCAATTTCTTGTTCACAGTGTGGAGAACCTGTTGCTTAGTGTTGTCCACTGAGTACGCTGTCCTCTTCTGACATGTCCAGTGTCTCCAGGTGTGTGGGTCTGCTTCTGGGCTCAGTTCTGTTGAATTTCTGATTATCCTCATGCCACAGGATTACACCGTTCTAATACCATAGCCTTGAAATAATACTTGATATTTGGTTGGGCAGATCTGCACAATATAATGTTTCTGCAAGAGGTCAATAGTGTTCTTGATCCTTTTCACATTTATATACATTTTGTGATCCTTGTAGAGATTTTGATTGGAATTATACCAACTCTGTAGATCAATTTGGAAAGAATAAACATCTTTATTATTGAGTGTACTAAAGAAAATGTTCAATTTCTCTATTGATTTGAATCGTCTTGAAAATCTTTCCATAAACTTGAATTTTCTTCATTAAGCATTCATAACATCTTTCCTTAGAGATATTGCTAAGCATTTATTTTTGGGTGCTATTTCTATATATGTCTTAAATTATATTTTCAAACTAATACTGTAAGTTGATTTTATCTTAACAACTTTGCTCAGTTCTTATTAATTTTTATATCTTGCTTTGGTTGATTGTGTCTTCTCTAGTATCTTTTTGATCTTTGTGATGTACTGAGCTACCTGTGACTTAGAGTATTTCTTTCTCTCTCTCTTTTTTTTTTTTTTCTCTGAGACAGAGTCTTGCTCTGTCATCCAGGCTAGAGTGCAGTGGCACAATCTCAGTTCTCTGCCACCTCTGCCTCCTGGGTTCAAGCAATTCTCCTGCCCCAGCCTCCTGAGTAGTTGGGATTACAGGCATGTGCCACCATGCCTGGCTAATTTTTGTAGTTTTAGTACAGATGGGGTTTCACCATGTTAGCCAGGCTGGTCTCGAACTCCTGACCTTGTGATATGCCCACTTCAGCCTCCCAAAGTGCTGGGATTACAGGTGTGAGCCACAGCACCCAGCCAGGGCATGATTTTTAACAGAAGGTGCAATGGTGACTGTTCTTGTCTAGTCCTTGATCTTAAGGGGGAGTCTGATGTCTTGTCATCTTAACCCTTAGCACTATCTCCTCCACCTTTTTCAGATTAAAGAAATAATCCACATGAAAGAGTTATAATCTGGAAGTGGTGTGCTGAGGTATGCATTTAGATTGCTTGGGCCTCAGTGTGCAGAGGGGATCAGGGTGGGCAGGGGCAGGTGTAGGGAAAGGAGTGGGAAACTCTTTCAGTAGTGAGGCAAGGCATGGTTGCAGTACCTGGGTCAGGTTCTCCTCTGTGGGAGGCAGGAGTACTGGGTGAATTTCACAGGGTTTTGAGAGATAGAATAAGTAGATATTGATGCTTAATTATGGAAGCTCAATGAAAAGAATTCAGGGGAAATGGCTCCCAGAGTTTTGGCTTCAGCAGCTCAGGTGAGGATGCCATTAATGAGATAAAGATGACTGGAGGAGGACAGATTTGGAGGATGGTTTTGGACACAAATATTAAGGCGCCTTCTAGGATCTCAGTGGAGATGGGAAACAGGCAGTAGAATGCACAGGTGAAAGCAGAGTGAGGCGCTAAGCTGGAGTCCTGGGTTGCGGCTTTGCTGGTGTGTGATGCTGAGAGGAGCTGTGGTGGTGGATGTGGAAGGTGAAGAGATGGCGCCCCTGGGGCCAGATGCAGGAGGCAGAGGCACAGAAAGAGTGGCGCAGCAAGGCTACGGGAGATGCCCTGTGCACAGTTGTCAGCAGTGCTGAGTTCTGAGAGGTTGGGCAGGATGAGGGCACTGCCTGTTAGATGGAGTGTTAGCAGGACCACTCAGGGCAGGCTTCGGCTGCACTCAGAGCTCCCAAACCTTGTTTATGTGCAATTGGTTGGCCCTCAACAAGAGGCAGTGGATCCTAGGAAAAACCGTGTTTAGCTTTCCTTCTTCCTAAGTATAGAAATTCATAGAAGAGGATAGGATGATAAGATGGGTGGAGAGCACCAGACCTCTGTCCAGTCATTTTCATAAAGGGGTGGGGCTTTGAAATGCAGAGGAGAATTGAACAGGTTGAAGTTGTTAATGGGGATGATCACTACTAAGAGAGAGGAGTTAAGGATACAGAAAAGTGTGGTTTGGGTGCACATGTGGTTTTACAGTGGGGTTAGTGGAGCCTGATCGCATAGCAGACAGCCTCCTGCTACCTGGCCTTTTGAAAGTCTATCCCCCAGTAAGCAGCATGGAGGTCACAGAGTGGGCAGACTGCTGCGTGTCAGAGAAGAAATTTGCAAATAGGAACGTGTTGAAAAAGGTGCTAATCGGCACTAAGCAAAGAACAGATGCTACACAGTGACCAGCAACCTGGTCCTGGTCACAGCAACACAGTGACCTCTAGGTGTAGCAGCTGGTAGGTACTTGGGAAGGCCCTCATGTGGTGTTTCATTTGGACAGGAGCCTGTAGTCAGCCTGTGTTCTGACAGGTCCCCAAGGCTGATCACATTCTACCAGTCCAGACTGTCCGACGGATCACCTTCCTGCAACGCCCACTGACTGAGCTGGATGCAGACCTAGGAGACAGCAGGCTCGACTGATCTGGTGTGGGCACTGCTCCCTCCAGCTCTCGGGGCAGCCTGCCCAGGAGAGGGAATTCATATTGTGAAAGTCGCTTGTGGCAAACCTGAGGGAGAAGCCTGGCTGATCCTGGGGCTGTTGTTCTGGGCTCAGGCCGTGGGGAGCTTCCCCTACTTTGCTGTTGGTCATCACTCCATCCTGACTGAGAAGAGCCCCTGTTTTGCGTGATGTCTGTGTGTCCTGCTGCTCCCCTGACTTTTCCTCAGACCAAACAGCAGTACTTTATATGTCACCACAGCCCCCATCCCTGTGTCACATTGCTCTACAGATATTGTTGATAGTTACTTTGAAAATATACACGCTCTCTCTCCAATAACACATACCCCAGAATCTGAGAAGATGGGAAAATATACCACTCGGAAGTTGGAGACAATATATAAAAAATGATTTTAAATGCCGGATGAGTGATCCTAAGCTGTGGAGAAGCGGTTTTCAGCCTCCAGGAAACCCAGTGGCACGCCACTCAGACCATGAGGTCTGAATAAAGCCCATTGCAGGCTCGGGTGTGAAATCTGTAGTGTAACCTGCCTGAGACAGCTGAGTGCTCTAGCAAAAGGGTCAAAGGTTAGAGGCAGGTCTTCTAGGGCAGAAAGACTGAAAACGTGAAAGAGACCACATGGCAGCCCACCTGCCCCAGGCTGGGCCTGGCTGACAGCTGGATGGTTGGACCCACCTGGTAGCCCTCCTGTCCTGTTATGGTTAGGGCAGGAGCTGGGTCCCCTGGAGCTCCTGCAGAGCAGTGGGCTCAGCAGCAGGGTGGGACAGCCTCAGGGGGGTTGGGGACTGACCAAGCCTGGGGGCTATGACCCATAAGTGGGGCCCATTATGGAAGCCGGTGATGACTTTCTTATTTTTTCCAGAGATGGTCTGATACTCTGCAATGTGGAGGTGCCATATTTAGCCATGTCCCTGCGGTCAGTGTCAGGAACATGTTTAGTTTTTTGGTACTGTAATGATTTTTAAAATTTTTTTTATTTTCATGAGGTATTCAATATTATACTATTGATGTGTCTTACTAACAATCCTAAACATTTGATATTCCTTAAAAATGTTTTATATTAACTTCTCACTTTGTCCTATAGCTTTGCTTACTAGACTTGCCCTTTCCTAGATTTTTACTAAAGTTTTATTGTTGTTGTGATGAAAAACTGTTAGCTTAACAAAAAATAGAAGGAACAGTAGAATGACTATGTGGTGGCGCACCTACTTCAGGTTACACAAATGGCAACCTGTGCCCAAGATCATTCTTTTATAAAAAAGAGATGCATCAGGCTTTTCTAAAAGTCACGTACAGCACCCTTGAACTTGTTTTTATATTTTCTCACCTCATACATATGGAATAATTAATACATTCCTTTGATTTTAAATTAAATGCTATATTGTACATACTATTCTACACTTGGTCTTTTTGAGATGCATCCTTGTTCATCTTCATGAGTTTTTATCTTTAAAGCTAATGCAGATGTCATTGATGTTAAGCCCCAGAGACTGACGGAATAGAGGGCACCAGGGGAAAGTCAGGGCATTACTCCTGTTGAGTAGAAACGCCACTCATCTTGCCCTTCCAGTCCAGAATTCCCAAGTAGAAAATTGGATTCTCCTGCTGGTGCTGGGGGCTTTGCTTTCAGTGTCTGCTCTGCGACCTTTCGCTCCATTTTCAGTGAGTTCGTGGTAGTTAGTATGGTATAGGAAGTGACACAGACTGCCTGATAGTGTGGCTGTTTTGAAAGGTCATTTTTATTTTGAACTTAAAAATCAGATGTTTTGGAAGAACCAATATCCTCCTTTGAGCTACTGTCTGATTTAAAAGACTGCAGCGTGCGTCTTCCCAAAGTGGATGCATTTAGGTTTATTGATGTTGGGCTTGTTAATGGCATTTCAATATTTGGTAACAAGTGAGGAATGTCAGTTCAGTTTACAGTGACCTCAAAATAGAGACCTGGTGGGGTTTTCTTTTCGGCTTTTCCAAAATCTACAAATGGACAGAAATGAATTTATCTTATTTCATCATAGATTTACAAAACTCATTTCGGTGGCTAAACGGGATTTGGGGTTTTGGTTTTTTGTGTTGCTTTTGTGAGACAGGGTGTTGCTGCGTTGCCTGGGCTGGTCTGAAGTGCTGCCTCAGCCTCCCAGTGTCGGGACTGTAAGCATGAGCCACTGTAACCAGCTTCAGTGAGATATAATGTTCCTCATCTGCTTTCTTGAACTTTGCTCAGTCAGTTCAAGTATTCTGTTCAAACTGATTAATTGAACCCGGGAACTGAATACATTTAGGTAAAACTTGCTACTTGAGACTTGGGATGGGGTGGATTTGAATGATGCTGTATCTCATGGTGTCTGCCCTCTTGCTATCCACATTCAGGGGTGGAAACGATTTGGAGAGCAAGGAACGCTTACGGAAGTTCAGCCCAACTCCCTGCTGTAGAATGTTCTTGTATGAGCAATCAAGCAGT
>CAUYLG010063872.1:0-26472 GCA_963573385.1 Cacajao melanocephalus | reverse complement strand
ACAGATGGAACAATGGCGAGTGCACATTTGGACAAGGGAGGAAAAGGGGTACTTGTGCCTGACAGGGGTCTTCCCTACTGCTCTGTCTTTCCCCTAGTGGCTAGGGTTAGACCGCACAAGCTAGACTAATCCCGATTGGCTATTTTAAAGAGAGCAGGGGTCCGAGCTGGAGTGGCAGGGTGGGTGGTGTGGCGGGAAGGATGGTTACGGAGGGTCAGAGCAGGTAGCCAGGGGTGACCTAGGTCAAATAAGGTGACTGGAGCAGGTGACGGGAGCAGGTGACTGGGATGAGTCAGGACAGAGCCGGGGGCCGGGGGAACAGATGTGAACTACTGATTAGAACCGGTGGAGAAGGTTGTTTACTGAAACTACAAGAAAGTTAAACTTTAAAATAGAGAATTAAAGAATAAGAGAGCTGAACACACTGACATACTGATTCTTTGAAGAGAAACTTGGGGTTCACTGTATCTAACACTGTCACAGGTCTTGCGCCTTGACCCCAACTCCCCCGCCTATGGCTGCCTTTGTTTACCTCCCATCATCTGATTGATCTCCGTGTCCCTAGTGTCCTGGACAGGGCCTGGCCCTGATAAGGCCTCAGGAAAAAGGCTCTTTGGTGGGACAGATGGACAGTTCTGGCAAACATACAGCTGTAGGTGCTCGGGCTATGGGTGTTAAGGGGGCTGTCCCTGGGGAGGGCAGCGTGGGAGCAGTGGAAGGTGGAGGCCTGAGATGGATGCCGGCCCAGCTGCGGCAGCCATGTGACCTTGGGATTGTCACATCCTGTCTCTCAACCTCTGATGGCGGTGTGGGGGTATAAAAGGATCTCAGTGGAGGCCGGGCACAATGGCTCACACCCGTAATCCCAGTACTTTGAGAGGCCAAGGCGGGCGAATCACTTGAGGTCAGGAGTTCGAGACCAGCCTAACCAACATGGTGAAACCCCGTCTCTACTAAAAATACAAAACTAGCCGGGTGTGGTGGTGCATGCCTGTAATCCCAGCTACTTGGGAGGCTGAGCCACAAGAATCGCTTGAACTGGGAGGCTGAGGTTGCAGTGAGGCAATCCAGCCTGGGCAACACAGTGAGACTCTGTCTCAAAAAAAAAAAAGCGATCTCAGCGGGTCTGAGATTCTCTGGGATTTTCGGATCCATCTTCACCCTCTAGGAGTAGTTGATCCTTAGGAAGGAAACGGTCAGAGATCTTCAGTCTCACAAGGGAACTAAGCTCAACTGTCCATTCCATGTTCCACCCCCGGCAACCCCAGAGCCTGAGGCTGTCTGTGTCGTATCCCATAGTGAGCTCTGAAGCCAGGTCTTGGGGTTTGCAGGCCAGCCTCAGCAGAGACACTGAGGACAGTGGGGGCTCCAGGTCAGACCCCGAACTACAGGCCCCTGCACAGGCAGCTTTGCGGTGGCGGGAAGGGCTGGAGGCAGGCCCCACCCGCCCGCCCTGGCCTGCCATCAGCAGCTGCAGGGAAGAGGACAGGGCGCATTTATAGAATTCCTGCCTGCAAAGGCCCTGCAGTTGTTTTAAATTAGCATACAAATCGACATTAGTGTAGTACATCTGTTGTTAATCCACATCCCGGCGGAAGGGAGATGCCAACATGCCTTTTATTAGGCACTTCGATCCCGTAATGTCCTTTCTCCTGCCTTTGTCTTCCACTGGAGTCCGTAATGGGTTCCAGGATGTCTTTTATTTTGCTACAGACGACGTTTCCTCCTGCCTAGCGGATCAGAAACGTAATGGATTCCAGGATGTAATTTATGTTCCTTTGGAATCAGACCCTGTACGATGAATTCTAAAGCCTTCGGGCAAATCTCCAGGGAGGTCGCGGCCTTGTGCTTGCCCCCATGGTCATCAGACAGGCACCGGGAACCTGGGCACAGTCCCAGGGCTGGAGGGGGAGGAAGGGAGCCTGGGCCGACGGCTCCCAATTAAGGGAATTCCAGGCAGGCGTGGGAGGAGAGGCCAGGGGTGCTGGTGGAGACAGACAAGGAAGCCGGGAGGATGCAGGGTGGGGAGGAGGAGGCACAGATATTCTAGAAACCCAGGAACTGGCAGCACCAGTGTCTCTGGGGCTGGTAACAGACACTGGACACCAGTTTGCAATGTCCTGGAGAAAAGGATCTGACCCTGAGCATCCCATCAAGCCTGGGGAGGAAGGCAGGGTTTTGTGAGCCAGAGACTGCCCTTAGAGCCAATCAGGTCTGGACTAAGACAGCCAGCTTTGCCCTTTGCGCATGGCATGGCCCTGGAGAGTCACTGTCACTTGCTGAGGCTTGGATTCTGGGGCCTGCACCCCATCACCCCGTGTCAGCACCAAGGGCTCCCCAGCCAGCCTGCCCCTCTGCCTGCTACCGGATCTTCAACCAGTTTTCTCGGCTTCTTTCGACCTCCTCTCTGAGGACATGGGTCTCTGTGCCCTCCCTGCCGTCCTGGCTCCTTCTAGGGCACACTCACGGGGCCCCATCTCTCTTAAGAGAAGGATTGAAACCAGTCATGAAGCTGGAGCTGTGTAGGGCAGAGTCCAGGACTCTTCTCCTACCTCCGAGATGCTGCGTTCCCATGCACACCTGAGACCCTCAGCCACTCTGGACACCACTGTGTCCCCAGGGCCTCCAGACCTCCAGCCAGCCCCGTGGCGGGCCACCCTACCTGTAAGATAAACCCATGTGCTGTCACTGGGGCTGGAGGGGCTCTGGGCAGAAAAGACCACCTTCAGGGGCAGGTTCGACCCCCCTCCACAACACTGATTTTCCATACCACAAAGTGAACCCACTGTGTACCCACCCAGCTATTGCAGTATCTTTTTAAAATTTTCTTACAGAGATGGGGTCTCACTTATTACCCAGGCTGCTCTTGAAATATTGCAGTCTCTTTTACATTGAAGGCTTTAAAAAAACTGATTAGGCCAGGCGTAGTGGCTCACACCTATAATCCCAGCACTTTGGGAGGTCAAGGCAGGCGGATCACTTGAGGTTAGGAGTTCAAGACCACCTTGGCCAATACGGTGAAACCCTGTCTCTACTGAAAAAAAGAAAAAGACAGGTGTGGTGGCGAGTGCCTGTAATCCCAGCTACTAGGAGGCTGAGGCACAAGAATCACTTGAATTTGGGAGGCAAAGGTTGTAGTAAGCCAAGATCTTACCACTGGACTCCAGCCTCTGTGACAGAATGAGAGTCCATCTCAAAAAAAAATTGTAATTAAATATACGTAAAATACCTTTTTACGATTTTAACCTGTTTTTTATTTTATATATATACATGTTTGTCTTTTTTTTCAGCCGGAGTCTCACTCTGTCGCCCAGACTGGAGTGCAGTGGCCCAATCTCGGCTCACTGCAACCTCCGCTTGCTGGGTTCAAGCAATTCTCCTGCCTCAGTCTCCTGAGTAGCCAGGATTACAGGGGCCCGCCACCACACCCGGCTATTTTTTGTATTTTTAGTAGAGACGGGGTTTTACCATGTTGGCCAGGCTGGTCTCGAACCCCTGACCTCAGGTGATCCGCCCTCCTTGGCCTCCCAAAGTGCTAGGATTACAGGCGTGAGCCACCATGCCCAGCTTTTAACCAGTTTTAAGCATTTGATTCAGCTGTGTTAGGTACCGTCACACTGTCATGCTGCCATCACCACCGTCCATCTCCTGAACTTTTTCATTGTCCCAACTAAATTGCAGACTTTTTGTTTTGTTTTGCTTTGTTTTCAAGACGGAGTCTCGCTCTGTCGCCCAGGCTGGAGTGCAGTGGCGTGATCTCGACTCACTGCAACCTTCCCCTCCCAGGTTCAAGCAATACTCCTGCCTCAGCCTCCTGAGTAGCTGGGATTCCAAGCACTTGCCACCACATCCAGCTAATTTTTGCATTTTTAGGGGAGACGGGGTTTCACCATGTTGGTCAAGCTGGTCTCGAACTCCTGACCTTGTGATCCACCCGCCTCGGCCTCCCAAAGTACAGGAATTACAGGCGTCAGCCACCATGCCCGGCTGCTTTGCAGACTTTTAAAGGGGGAAAATTTTACTGTGTGTGTCCTGTCTAGCGCTTTCCTCCAGGTTTTGTACCTTTTATTGTCTCTGAGCCAGTTTACAACTGTAAAGTTGTGCAATAATAATCACGAGAACGGATTTTTGCTCACGTTCATGTAAGTTAATTGTGTCTGGTGGAATGCAATTGGATATGGCCCTGGGGACAAACCTGTTTCGCATCTATTTGTAAATTCATGGCAGTATTCTGTGTCTGCCTGCAGGATCCCGAGGTTCTACGACTTTGCCTTTGAACCGCTCGTGGCATCTGCCTGATTTGTTCCCTCTTTGATTAATGTGTTGAATAAAATCTTTGACACATGTTCATTTTATACTGGTATGAGAGCTGCAATTTTTTCTTTTCCTCTTGTGGGAATCAGTCTTTTAACAACAGGATTTTAGTCTGCGGGATGGAGGAGCTGTGGTTTAACCCCTGAGGTTCCTCAGCCAAAGGCACAGTCCCACATGAGGTTAGAATATGTGGAGTCCAGCTACGGAAAGAGGTGCTAGATATATTCCATCCTTTGTCACCCTAGGAGCAAATGACAGTGACTCCGTGCTCAGCCTGGCTAGGGCTGTAAGGGACCTGAGAGCCTCTCTCCAACTGGCTCATGTTGTTACAGGAACGTGTCCCGATCCAGACCCCAAGAGGGTTCTTGGATTTCATGCAAGAAAGAATTCATAGCTCACCTCAGCTTCAAACCCCTGTACTCAAGAGATCCTCCTTCCTCAGCCTCCTCAGTAGCTGGGACTACAGGTGTGCACCACCACACCCGGCTATTTTATTTTCATTTTTATTTTATTTATTTTTTGAGATGGAGTTTTGCTCTGGTTGCCCAGACTGTAGTGCAGTGGCGCTATGTTGGCTCGCCACAACCTCCACCTCCCAGGTTCAAGTGATTCTCTTGCCTCAGCCTCCCGAGTAGCTGGGATGACAGGCATGCACCCCCACACCTGGCTAATATTGTATTTTTAGTAGAGGCGGGGTTTTTCCATGTTGGTCAAGCTGGTCTCAAACGCCCAACCTCAGGTGATCCGCCTGCCTCAGCCTCCCAAAGTGCTGGGATTGATTACGGGCGAGAGCCACCTCACGTGGCCTTTTTTTTTTTTTTTTTTTTTTAAAGTACAGAAGAAGTCTCAGTCTCCCTATGTTGCCCAGGCTGGCCTCAAACTCCTGAGCTCAAGCGATCCTCCCACCAGGGCCTCCCAAACTGCTGGTGTTCCAGGCATGAGCGTTGTGGCCGGCCAACAGTGCACTTTGTTTTGTTTTGTTTGAGACAGAGTCTTGCTTTGTCACCAGGCGCCAGGCTGGAGTGCGGTGGCACAATCTCGGCTCACTGCAATCTCCATCTCCTGGGTTCAAGGAATTCTCCTGCCTCAGCCTCCTGAGTAGCTGGGACTACAGGCACGTGCCACCACGCCCAGCTAATTTTTGTATTTTTTAGTAGAGACGGGATTTCACCATGTTGGCCAGGATGGTCTCGATCTCCTGACCTTGTGATCTGCCCGCCTCAGCCTCCCAGAGTGCTGGGATTACAGGCGTGAGCCACCGCGCCCGGCCAACAGTGCACTTTTATGGGAGGCCCATGATAAAGCAGAGAGGCAGGCCGGGCACAGTGACTGAGGCCCAGTGGCTCAGGCCTGTAATCCCAGCAAGTTGGTAGGCTGAGATGGGTGGATCACCCGAGGTCCGGAGTTCGAGACCAGCCTGGCCAACACGGTGAAACTCATCTCTACTTAAAATACAAAAATTAGCTAGGTGTGGTGGCACAAACCTGTAGTCCTAGCTACTCGGGAGGCTGAGGCAGGAGAATTGCTTGAACCTAGGAGGTGGAGATTGCAGTGAGCCAAGATTGCGCCACTGCACTCCAGCCTGGCAACAGAGTCAGACTCTATCTTAAAAAAAATAAAAAAGGTCAGGCACCACGGACCATAGCTGACGCCTGTAATCCCAGTACTTTGGGAGGCCAAGGCAGGCAAACCACCTGAGGTCAGGAGTTTGAGACCAGCCTGGCCAACATGGTGAAACGCTGTCTCTACTAAAAATACAAAACTTAGCTGGGTGTGGTGGTGGGCACCTGTAATCCCAGCTACTCAGAGGAATGAGGTAGAAGAATTGCTTATATCCAGGAAGTGGAGGTTGTAGTGAGCTGAGATCATGCCACTGCACTCCAGCCCAGGCAACAGAGCAAGACTTTGTCTCTAAATAAATAAATAAATAAATAATAAAAATAGAGATGGCATCTTGTTCTGTAAGCTGGAATGCAGTGGTATAATACAGCTTACTGCAGCCTCCAACTCCTGGGCTCAAGCGGTCCTCCTGTCTCAGCCTCCAAAGTAGCTAGAACTACAGGCGTGCACCAACACGCCCAGCTAATTTTTGATGGGGGTTTTGCTGTGTTGCCCAGGCTGGTCTCAAAGTCCTAGGCTCAAATGATCCTCCACCTTGGCCTCCCAGAGTGCTGGGATTAGAGGTGTGGGTCACTGCACCTGGCCCACTGTCAGAATTAGTCCTCAAACAAGGTGGAAATTGTCATTCCCCTTTCATGGACGAGAATAAGAAAAGGGAAGAGAAGTTATTTTGCTCAGGGACATTCAGCCGGGAGATGTCAGAGCTGGGATCTGTCGCAAGCCAAAGTGTGTCTTTCCCCATCTCACTGCAAGAAGTTAGGATGAACCAGGCTGTCCACCCCTTCCCCTTGCCCCTGCCTCCCTCCCCACCCTACCCACTCTATCAAACTGGCCACTCCTTCTTCCCCTCCTCCTCCATGCTTAGGTCACAATACTCCACCCTTACCCCTTAATGTTTGCCTGGCAGGCTCTAGTCCGTCTGCAAAGGTTCAGCTCAGAAGTCCCCTCCTCCATGAAGCCCTCCTGACTACTAGTGTCCTGCAGAGCTGGCTTTTCCCGTTAGTTCAAGTCCTCACCACTCTAGGTGAGAACAGCTCTCACGTTGGCTAGGTGCTCTTCACTTGCGGACCTCTTTGGCCGTCTGCTGAATGCTGCGGACTCCTTCTTAGAATGGTATTTTTAAGTGCATGAAATGAGCTGTGAGGATTATCAATGATCAGGAAATACAGTGAATCGACATTTTGTTTTTTAAAAAAAAACAAATTACAAACAGAATGATGCATGTTTCTTTCCTAACACATAAACAGCATGGTCCCACAGTAAGCCTCACAACTTCCAGAATGCTGAAGTAGACATGAGCGGAAAAGGTATTTCAAGGCAGCAGCAACAATTGTGTGAATTCTATTGGGAATAAAGACACAGGTATTTATACTTCTATTGCATTGTCTTTCTTTTTTTTGAGACGGAGTCTCTCTGTTGCTTAGGAGTACAGTGGTGCAATCTTGGCTCACTGCAACCTCCGCTATCTGGGTTCAAGCAGTTCTCCTGCCTCGGCCTCCTGAGTAGCTGGGATTCCAGGCGCTCGCCACCATGCCCAACTGATTTTTGTATTTTCAGTAGAGACAGGGTTTCACCACGTTGGCCAGGCTGGTCTCAAACTCCTGACCTCAAATCTGCCTGCCTCAGCTTCCCAGAGTGCAGAAATGACAGACGTGAGCCACCGTGCCAGGCCATCTACCGTGTTGTTGATGTCGTTACTACATTCGTAACAGGAAGACATGCTAAAATGCAGTTCGAGCTTGGTGAACGTAAAAGCATAGTTCTATTTCCCATCAAAGCTCACCCATGCCTGATTTCTATCCTTGGACCCTGGCTAAGAGCCTAGGTTACAGACTCAGAGCCCACTGAGGGGCAGGATTGAGTTTCGTCTGCATTTCTAGCCTGGTTGGCACATTGCAGACAAGCTGACTACAGCCAATCACGCAGGTTTGGTGAATGGGTGAGCGAGTGAATTCAGTCAAGGAAGCCACAGCAGGGGGCCCGGCCCGCCCCTCCTTCAGTCCCAGCTCTTCCAGCTGCACTTGTTTAATGGCGTGAACGTGACTTGGCTTGGTCCCGGCGCCGTGACTGGGAGTGCAGGCTGCCCGGAGCGCGCACAGCAGGGTGGAAGCGAGACCCTCTCTCTGAATCAGTGCCTGCGTGTGCTGCGCAGAGACGGTCCTGATTCATCTCCTCGATGGGGAGAGGGGCTGCGTTCATCTCAGCTCTGGGCTTCCTTCTCCGTTGCTTCCAAAACCTCCTCCTGGGGAAGGCAGCCTGAAGGAGCTGCTGCGGTTTAAGAAAGTAATTGACCTGATATTATTCTGGCCTGGAGAAAAAAGATCCTCAGTGTTGTCTTAAAGAGGCATTACATTATCTGCTGAGAATGTCAGGAGATCAGGGAATGAGGGGGCCGCCCAGGAAGAGGAGCGGTCAGTCCCAGCTGGAACCCAGCACACAGGGTTACAGCCTTATCTGCCTGAGGCAGCCCAGATGTGTGGCAGACCAGTGCTGGGGACCCTGGTAGTCAGACCTTCCCAAAGTCATGTTGACTTGATTTCCCTTTCTTCCCGAGAGAAGCTGTCGAGAAATTCAAGCTTCCAGGGCACCTCTGGTGGGGGGATTTGGTGCATGGGCACAGGCAGGGGCTGTGCATGGGCAGCCTGGGTTTTCTTTCTCTTTCTTTCTTCCTTCCTTCCTTTCTTTCTTTCTTTCTTTTTTTTTTTTTTTATTAACAGAGTCTTGCTCTGTCGCCCAGGCTGGAGTGCAATGGCGAGATCTTGGCTCGCCACAACCACCACCTCCCGGCTTCAAGCAATTCTCCTGCCTCAGCTAATTTTGTATTTTTGGTAGAGACGGGGTTTCTCCATGTTGGTCATGCTGGTCTTGAACTCCCTACCTCAGGTGATCCGCCAGCCTTAGCTTCCCAAAGTTCTGGGATTACAGGTGTGAGCCACTGTACCCGGCCTCTTTCTTTCTCTTTCTTTCTTTCTCTGTCTCTCTCTTTCTCTCTCTCCTTCCTTTCTCCCTCCCTCCCTCCCTCCCTCCCTCCCTCCCTCCCTCCTTCCTTCCTTCCTTCCTTCCTTCCTTCCCTCTTTCCTCTCCTTCCTTCACCCTTGAAGCCTCCCTGTCTCAGCCTCCCAAGTAGGTGGGATTACAGGCATGCACCACCACGAGCCTGCGGTATTTTTGCCACCACATCTGGTCACTCTTTGCCTGGGGCCTTCAAAGGCCTTAGGCACAACTAGAAACGTGGCTCAAGCCCGGGTGTGGTGTCTCACACCTGTAAGCTCAGCATTTTGGGAGGCCGAGGCAGGATGATCACTTGAACCTAGGAATTTCAGACCAGCCTGGGCAACATAGTAAGACCCTGTCTCTACAAAAAATTAGCCAGGCATTGTGGCATATGCCTTTAGTACTAGCTACTTGGGAGGCTGAGGCAAGAGGATCACTTGAGCCCAGGAGGTCGAGGCTGCAGTGAACCGTGATGATACCACTGCACTCCAGCCTGGGCCACAAAGCGAGACCCTTTCTCAGGAAAAAAAAAGAAAAAAGAAAAAAAAAGGCAGCTCAGCATGACTAGGCATGGCCCGGTTCCCAGTGGCCCAGGTCTCCTGGCAAACTGGACATTACATTTCCCAAGACCATTTGCTTGCATCCAGAGTGCAGAATTCCTACTGGGCAGAATCTAAAGGCAGCTGATTCCTGGACCAGTCGGCTGATTCCAGGGCCCTGGGGTTAATGTCTGTGTAACCATAATAGGGTCATTGCCCAATGCACATAGCAGGTCAATTTACTAAGACACCGGGTTGCAGCAGAGAAAGAGGTTTAGTCATAGGATCGTTGAACGAGGAGATGAAAGGAAACCTCAAATCCATCTCCCTGAGGAGTGTGGGGCTGCGGTTTTGGAGTGGGCTGGCATGTGGAGATGGTTGAGGAGTGGAGGAGTACAGGTTGAAGTCCTGGAACAGAGAGGGGAAGAAGCTGTGTTCTGCGTTCTTCCCATTCCTCTGTGGGGTCTTCAGACTGTACAGGAAAGAGTCCAGATGCAGACCCCAAAAGAGGGTTTTTGGACAGGCGCAATAGCTCACGCCTGTAATCCCAACATTTTGGGAGGTGAGGCAGGTGGATCACTTGAGGTCAGGAGTTCGAGACCAGCCTAGCCAACATGGTGAAACCCCGTCTCTACTAAAAATTCAAAAATTAGCTGGGTGTGGTGGTGCATGACTGCAATCTCAGCTACTTGGAAGGCTGAGGCAGGAGAATCGCTTAAACCCGGGAGGCAGAGGTTGCAGTGAGCCGAGATCACGCCATTGCACTCCAGCCTGGGCGACAGAGTAAGACTCCATCTCAAAAAACAAACAAAAAAAGTTCTGGAAACATGACCTATGATCCAGGGAGCAGGAGATGCCTCCTATTTTGACTATTTTTACCCTATTTTGACTAGCATGTATTGAGCACCTTGAAGTCCAGGCACTGGGATGAGCCCCTTAAAGGAATTTAACCCTGACCAGATGTGGTAGCTCATGCCTGTAATCCCAGCACTTTGGGAGACAAAGGAGGGTAGAATCCTCGAGCCCAGGAGTTTGAGACCAGCCTCAGCAACATGACAATATCCTGTCTCTACAAAAAATACAAAAAATTCAAAAAATTAGCCAGGTGTGGTGGCGCATGCCTGTAGGCTCAGATACTCAGGAGGCTGAGGTGGGAAGATTGCTTGAGCCCAGGAGGCTGCGGCTGCAGTGAGTGTCATTGCACAGTGGCACTCCAGCCTGGGCAACAAAGCAAGACCCTGTCTCAGAAAAAAAAAAGGCCAGGCGCAGTGGCTCGCACCTGTAATCCCAGCACTTTGGCAGCCCAAGGTGGGAGTATCACTTGAGCCAAGGAGTTCAAGACCAGCCTGGGCAACATAGCAAGACCCCTTCTTCCAAAACCTTTTTTCTTTTTTAAGTAGCTAGGTGTGGTGTTGTGCACCTGTAGTCCCAGCTACTTGGGAGGCTGAGGCAGGAGGACCACTTGAGCCCAGATGTTTGAGGCTGCAGGGAGCTTTGATTGCACCTCCTTCCTCTAGCTTGGGCAACAGAGCAAGAGCCTATACTCATGAGCATTTCAGTGAGCCGAGCAGAAGAGGTTGCCTTTTGTAGGCATTAAAGGGCTGAGAAAAGCCAACACAGAGAAGAAAAAGCCATTGGTCATTTCAAAGTTACTTTCTTTGTGAAGGTTGAAGCAGAGGATAACTTCTTCATCATACGAGCTAAAACTGGCCTGTTTGGGGATGTGGCTATTGTCTCTCTCTTGCCAGATTTCTCAGAAGGTCGGATAAAGATCTTAGTTTCTTTTTGGTGATGTGGATCTTAGCATGAGTGACTCCATTTTGGTTTGGTCTGGTGAAGCCTGGGGCAGGAGCTCGGTGCAAACCAGCCACCTCTTATCAGTTTTCTGTAAAACAGAAAAAGTAAAGCCAAAGCCGCCCCAAGTGCTGAGCTCCTTGGTGCTCACCCTGGACACCCGACACTCTGCCTTTGGGGCCCTCAAAGTTACACCAGAATGATTGCGAGAGGAGACTCAGGTGTGCACAGCCTGCAGAGTGTGGCATGTGCACTGTGCAAGAATGGGGAGCCCTGGGTTCTCGCACTGGCTCTGAGCACCTTGGTGAGGCCTTGGGCAAGCGTCCGGTGCCTCTAAGCTTTTCTTTGTCTTTCTTTGCATTAGAAACAGTGACCCTGCTGGCGATACCGCGGCTGGGCTTGGCTGGGCTTGCACGTGGTAGACTCTCCACTCTGCACACGGAGGAGTTATTTCGTGATGTTGCTTTTCACTTAGAGAACGTCTTTGAAACAAGCAAGCAGTGGCAAGTTCTCCTAGACATGTGTGTTGCAGGCTTTGGTGAAATTCAAAGGGATGTTTTCCCAAGTAAAAGGCTATTGTCATTTGGAAACACAGGCTGGAGACCGATTCCCCCAGGTTTTGCAAAGGCGAGGGAGACTTTGTGCTGGCTCCCCGCTGCGCGGCACCCCCGAGAATCTGGTCTTCATCGAGCCCTCTCAGGCACAGCGTGTAAGATGATCCCCGCACAAAACTGTGCATTAATGAAAGTTTTGACAGAGAGATTTCATTTTGGAGCTCACGTTCCCTGAAGGGTTTGTAATAATTGCACTTGAAATGGAGCCATTCGGCCTCAATGCTTTCCAGATTGGGGGAGCAGAGGTATAGCCCATCTCGGGAAGGTTGGCTGGGGAGGGGGAGGCCAAGAGAGGTGCCTTGGCTGGAGCTCGTGGGGACGCAGGGCACTGGCTGACCTGGGGACTGTGTGTCCACAGCCTTGACCTTCTGCCTCTTCCTGCATCCTCCCAGCCATCACGAGGTGGGCATTAGGACTCTTGATTTAAAGCTGAGCACAGGGCTGGGCTCAGGGGTTCACATCTGTAATCCCAGCAGTTTGGGAGGCCAAGGTGGGAGGATTGCTTGAGGCTGGGAGTTTGAGACTGGCCTGAGTAACATGGTGAGATCCTGTCTCTACAAAATATATAAAAATTAGCCATAGCCGGAGGTAGTGGCTCATGCCTGTAATCCCAGCACTTTGGGAGGCCGAGGTGGGCAGATGACCTGAGGTCAGGAGTTCGAGACCAGCCTGACCAACATGGAGAAACCCCATCTCTACTAAAAATACAAAATTAGCTGGGTATGGTGGCGCATGCTACTCGAGAGGCTGAGGCAAGAGAATCGCTTGACCCCAGGAGGCGGAGGCTGCAGTAAGCCAAGATTGCGCCATTGCACTCCAGCCTGGGCAACAAGAGCAAAACTCTGTCTCAATAAATAAATAGATAAATAAAATGTATTCAGGCACAGTGGGGGAAACTGGGCATTCCCATGACCACTTGACAGTCAGTTGAAGTCATAAGCTATGATGCATCAACCAGCTATGTCTTGTTCTATGGAATATGCAAAACTCCCAAGTTTGCTTCAGCATTGAGCCTGCCCCTTCCCCATCTGGGGCCTGCTATGGTGGCTGTTTGGAGTGGGCTAGGACACGCTTGCCTCCCCTGCCATTGCAACGTCCCCGCCTCTCTTCCCACCCCTCCCGGCCTCTCCAGGGTTGGAGCAGGGGTTGCTGGGAGGAGGGGCAAGTTGAGCAGGAGAGCTGTCGTTGCTGTGGTCTCCTCTCTGGGCTGCGAGGCTCAAAGCTGCCTTTCTCTTTGGAGGGACACCCCTACCCCCATCTCAATCCCAATCACTTGGCAAGCACACTTCCTTCTGGCTGTTACTTATGGCTTTTTCTCGGAGAGCCAAGATCGCGCCATTGCACTCCAGCCTGGGCAAGAGGAGTTCAAAGGCCACCCCCCAACTTCTCCTCTGCCGAGGTCTGTTCATCGCCCTGGACAGGAGGTGATGCCCTGGCCAGCTTGCTATCGGCGTGGCCCACATCTGATCTAAAAGACCAGGCTGGGCACGGTGCCTCACGCCTGTAATCCAAGCACTTTGGGAGGCTAAGGAGGGCGGATCACCTGAGGTCAGGAGTTCCTGACCAGCCTGGCCAACATAGTGAAACCCCATCTCTACTGAAAAAACAAAAATTCACTGGCTGTGGTGGTGGGCACCTGCAGTCCCAGCTACTTGGGTGACTGAGGCGGGAGAATCACTTGAACCCGGGAGGTGGAAGCTATAGTGAGCTGAGATCGTGCCACTGCACTGTAGTCTGGGCAACAGAGTGAGACTCCATCAAGGAAGGAAGGAAGGAAGGAGGGAAGGAGGGAAGGAGGGAGGGAGGGAGGGAGGGAGGGAAGGAAGGAGAGGGAGGGAGGGAGGGAGGAAAGGAAGGAAGGAAGGAGGGAGGGAGGGAGGGCAGGTGGGAGGGAGGGAAGGAGAGAGAGAGAGAAAAAGAAAAAGGAAGAAAAGAAAGAAAGAAGAAAGAAAGAAAGGAGGGAGAGACGGCGGGCAGGAAGGAAGGAAGGAGAGGGAGGGAAGGAAGAGGGAGGGAGGGAGGGAGGGAAGGAAAAAAGGAAGGAAGGAAGGAAGGAAGGAAGGAAGGAAAATGCCCTGATTGTCTAAATGAGGCTGTTAGAAATGCTTAGGAACCTGCCAGTTGGAATGATTCTGCTGAATGAGGGAGTAAGGGGCTTGGTGGTCAGGAGAATTCTTGGCTAGGAGACTGCACACATCCCCATCATGGCCCCAGGCTGCTCCCATGGCCACGGTGTTGGGCCTGAGGGACCTAACTGCCTCCGCAGCAGTGATGGGGCAAGGCCAGGAGGAGCAGAGGTGACACCTCTTGAAGATGGCCAGTTTCTTCAGCTCCGATATCTTCCCCTACTTCTTCCAGATCCACCAGACACCTCCTCCAGGAAGCCTTCCCTGGTCTGTCCAGATGGAAGCCAGGCTTCCTCCAGGAGCTGCCCCTCTTTTGAGCCCTTGTCACTGTCTGCCTGTTGTTTCTGCCCCAGGCCTTTATCCCTTGCTCTGTGTCACACTCCATTTGAGCAAGATGGTCACTGGGTTTGTCTCCATGGTGCCCAGCACAGGGCTTTGTCCATAGGGGTGCTGAGAGTCTTGGAGGTGCATGCTTATAGCATGTCTGCGTGCGAGTGTGCACTAGGGGCCATGTGTGTACATGAGCTGTGTACAAGCATGGACTTTGTATGCAAACACAGGTTGTGTGTACAAACAGCTGAATTTGTGTTCATGTGTGCGTGTATGGGCCCTGTTTGTACCTGGGCTGTGTGTGTACATAGTGAGTACATGTACATGTATCTTCCACCATTTTTTCCAGATTCACCAGACACTTCCTCCAGGAAGTCTTCCTGGGTCTTTCAAGGGATGGAAGCCAGGCTCTTTAGAAAAATCTAGTTCAAAGCTATGCTTGAAGACCAGGTGCGGTGACGCATGCCTGTAATCCCAGCACTTTGGGAGACTGAGGCAGGCAGATCACCTGAGGCCAGGAGTTCAAGACCAGCCTGACCAACATGACGAAACCCCATCTCTACTAAAAATACAAAAATTAGCCAGGCATGGTGGCATACGCTTGTAATCCCAGCTACTCGGGAGGCTGAGGCGGGGAAATTACTTGAATCTGGGAGGCGGAGGTTGCAGTGAGCTGAGATTGCGCCATTGCAGTCCAGCCTGGGAGACAGAGCAAGACTCAGTTTCAAAAAAAAAAAAAAGAGCTATGCTCCAAAAATACCCATGGGATACACTGCCCCTGCCAAAGCCTTTGAAGTCATTTGGTCCAACCCCGTCTTGTTTCAATGGGGAAACTGAGGTTCCAGGAAAGGATTGGGCTTTCCATACTAACAGGTCCCAGACTCAGAAACTCCTTTCAAGCCGGAGGCTAAGGCCTCCAAGGGACTGGCCGGTGCTGGGGAGAACACAGGGCTGGGGCCGGAGCTAGGCTGGAGCCCCACTGTCCTGGAGGGCCCATGAAAGGGGCGGTTCCACTGCAGCCTGGGAGGGTGGCTGGATTGGGAACCCTTCTCCTCTGGCCCAATGTGGGTGGGTGGCTCAGCCTATGGCAATCTCAGCTTACAGCGTCTTGGGGAAGCAGGCTCCCCTCTTGTTGCCATACTCCCCAAGCAGCTGTCCAATCTCTTCTTGGGCACTTACAGGGACGGGCACTCCCTCCTTCCCGGAGCCGCCTGGCTCTCTGCTGAAAGCTCATTCTCTAAGGGGCTAGGGCTGCTTTACATGGTGTCCACCCAGTGACTTTGGGTCCCGAGCTGGGGCCCATCTGCTGCCTCCGCCTTCTCAAGGTGAGCTGCCCAGTCCCTCTGTGGCTCCCCAGGGTCCAGCCTGCCTGCCTCCCCAAGAACCTTCTCCAGCTGATCCACCATTGCGAAGAATAGAGCCTGGGCCTCATATATGCTGTTACTCCTTTGCAGTGATTGCTTCTCTTATCGGTGATGACCGTTCCTCCCAGGCCCAGAACCGAGTGTTGGGGGTAAGGTCTGTGTTCTCTAACAATGCACAGTGCTGCGAGTTTGTCACATGCTTCTGGTTTGTGTGTCTCAGAAGTGATAGTTGGAAATGAAATATAAGCAGTGCTTCTCAAACTGTCCCATGGTGCAGGAATCACCCTGGGGTCCCATTTAAGTGCAGATTCGGATCAGATAGGTCCAGGACGGGGCCTGAGCGTTACCTTGCTCTGCCCTGCCCTGCCCTGCTTTGTCTCCAAGCCGGAGTTCAGTGGTGCGATCATAGCTCACTGCAGCCTCAAACTCCTGGGCTCAAGGGATCCTCCAGCCTCAGTCTCCCAGGTAGCTGAGGCTACAGTGTGTACCACCACACCTGGCTAATGTTATTTTTTGTAGAAGCAGGGTCTTGTTATGTTGTCCAGGCTGGTCTTGAACTCCCAGCCTCACGTGATCATCCCGCCTTGGCCTCCCAAAGTGCTGGGGTGACAGGCATGAGCCACTGTGCCTTGCTAAGGATCTGCATGGCTCACCAAGCCCTCGCACGTGCGGACAGGGGGTCTGAACCACACACGAGTGCCTCAAGGGAAGGTGCTGGGACTTCTGTTTCAGTCCTGAAGTCACAGGCACTGGTCAGGTTTGGGAGCAGTGAGGTGATGCCTCCAAGGGACACGAGTAGGGAGCCATGGCCATTCTCCTCCCTAGTGAGTGTACCACTAGAACGCATGCCGGCCACTTCCTGTTTCACAGCAGTTCAGTATTTATGGTGACTTCCAGGAAGCAGACTGCGTGTCAGGGCTGAGCTGACCCTGAGCCCAGCAGGGCCCTCTGTCTGCAGGTGTCCCCCAGCTCCCCGGTGTCCCTGAGCTCACTACCCCGGGTAAGACCCACCACCTTTTTTTTTTTTTGAGATAGAGTCTTGCTCTGTTGCCCAGGCTGGAGTGCAGTGGCGCGATCTCGGCTCACTGCAACCTCTGCCTCCCGGGTACAAGCAATTCTCTTATCTCAGCCTCCCGAGTAGCTGAGACTACAGGTGCATGGCCGGCTAATTTTTTGATTTTTTTTTAGTAGAGACAGGGTTTCATTGTGTTGCCCAGGCTGGTCACAAACTCCTGAGCTCAGGCAATCCACCCACCTTGGCCTCCCATAGTGCTGGGATTACAGGATTACAGGAGTGAGCCACTGCGCCTTTTTGAGACACCATCTCACTCCACTGCCCAGGCTGGAGTGCAGTGATGCGATATCGGCTTACTGCAACCTCTGCCTCCTGGGTTCAAGTGATTCTCCTGCTTCAGCCTCCCGAGCAGCTGGGATCACAGGCACACACCGCCACACCCCACTAATTTTTATATTTTTGGTAGAGACGGGGTTTATCTTGTTGGCCAGGCTGGTCTTGAACTCCTGACCTCAAGTGATCTGCCCGCCTCGGCCTCCCAAAGTGCTGGGATTACAGGCGTGAGCCATGGTGTCCAGACCACTGGCACCACCTCTTTGCCCCATGCCGACTCTTCTCATGTTGGAATTAGGGACCAAGACATAGACCCCTGTCTATGCCCACCTAATTCAGGGATTTCCGCCTCCCTTCTCTCCATGCCAGAGGCGCCAGCACTTCTGTCTGAGCTGTGACCCTGAAGCTGCTGTTGAAAACTGACATGTGTCCCAGAGCCTGTGATTTAGGAAACATCTCACCTCTGCCTCTGCTGTTTCACTGGTCCTTCTCCAGGGCCCCCAGATGCTGGCATTGCTAAGAGGATTTATGTGTTGGCTAGGCACGGTGGCTCACGCCTGTAATCCCAGTGTTTTGGGAGGCTGAGGCGTGCAGATCACCTGAGGTCAGGAGTTCAAGACCAGCCTGACCAACACGGAGAAGCCCCGTCTCTACTAAAAATATAAAATTAGTCAGACGTGGTAGCACATGCCTGTAATCCCAGCTACTTGGCAGGTTGAGGCAGGAGAATCACTTAAACCCAGGAGGTGGAGGTTACGGCGAGCCGAGATTGTGCCATTGCACTCCAGCCTGGGCGACAAGAGCGAAACTCCGTCTCAAAAAAAAAACAAAAAAAGATTTATGTGAATGTTTTTACTTCCTCGTTATTCACACAAGGCCACCGAGCTTGGAGTATTCAGTGAACTGTCCACTGTCACTGGCCATGAAGGACCAGGGCCTGGACCCTTGGTTGTTGCCCAGATTGTGTGTGTGTGTGTGTGTGTGTGTGTGTGTGTGCCTGTGTGTGTCTGTGTCCATTTATGTGTGTGAACTGGGTGCGGTGGCTCATGCCTGTAATCCCAATTTGGGAGGCCAAGGCGAGCAGATCCCTTGAGGTCAGGAGTTCGAGACCAGCCTGACCAATATGGTGAGACCCTGTCTCTGCTAAAAATACAAAAATTAACCAGGCGTGGTGCCAAACACCTGTAATCCCAGCTACTCCAGAGACTGAGGTAGGAGAATCACCTGAACCAGTGAACCGAGATGGCGCCACTGCACTTCAGCCTGGGTGACAGAGCGAGACTCTGTCTCAAAAAAAAAAAAAAAAATCCATGTATGTGGATGAATGTACGTGGGTCCGAGTGTGCATGTGTGTAGGCCCATGTTGGGTGGGTGTGCCATGTATGTGAGCACTCTGTGTGTGCAGGAGTGTGTGTATATGTGTGTGTGTGCATGACTGTATGAGTGTGTTGTGTGTATGCATGTGTGATGGGTGTGTGGGTGCTCTGCGTGTGTGTGCCTAGGTGTGTGCATGTGTGTGTGATCACTCCGTGTGTGCATGACTGTGAACTCACTTTGTGTTCGTGTGTGCATGAGTATGTGTATAATATTTTTTTTTTGACGGAAAGGGAAGTTTGTTGAGGAGTAACAGCTCACACGATCACAAGGTCCCACAGTGGGCCATCTGCAAGCTGAGGAGTAAGGAAGCCAGTCCAAGTCCCAAAGCTGAAGAGCTTGAGTCTGCTGTTTGAGGGCAGGAAGTATCCAGCATGGGAGAAGGATGCAGGCTGGAAGGCTCGGCTGGGCTGGTCTTCTCATGTTCTTCTGCCTATTCCTTATTCTGGCCTCACTGGCAGCTGATTAGCTGGTGTCCACCCAGATCGAGGGTGGGTCTGCCTTTCCCAGCCCACTGACTCTAACGTTAATCTCTGGCAACACCCTCAAAGACACACCCAGGATCAATACTTTGCATCCTTCAGTCCAATCAAGTTGACACTCAGTATTAACTATCACAGCTGCCTTCCCTTATAGATGGGGAAACTGAGGTCCAGCAGCCCAGAGATGGACAGACACTTGCCTAAGATGACACAGTGCTGTTACAGGCTAGATACCGAGTCTCCTGGTCCCTCCCAGCTCATTACACCTTTGGGACCCTAGAACAGGAGAAGCCACACTCTAAGCTGGAACCTGTCGTCACACCACAGCCCATGAATTCTTCTGTCCTTAACCTCTGCCCGAATGGGGTCAGTGGAGGGAGCAGACTCTGGGTGAAATCACATCCATTGAGAGCCTTTCAGACAAATATATGAGAGTCACCAATTACCTGCTCCTCAAAGACATGCCTTTAACTTCCTGACCATCCCGGTTGGCAGGGCGGGTGGCCGGGAGGCCCCCTGGAATCCCAGCAGTCACTGGCATATTGCAAGCACATGTTTTCTGCACACAGAGCTGCTCACAATAAACCAATGCTGAAAACCACATTAAAATGAATCAGAGAAGAGAGTCACTTTGTAACATGCTTTATTTTATTTTATTTTTGACTTGGAAAGGAGCATGTTTTGGCTGCTAATCAAAGAGCTGGTGGGGGCCTCTTAGCAGAAACCAGACCAGTCCGAACTAGACCCACTAGGCCCGCCCCCTGGGACAGTGGCTATGGCTCCAGGGAGCTGAGAGGGGCCCCGAGACCAGGGGTGAGCTGCAGGGCTGGTCTGGAAACTGGACATTCCACCCGGCGCGGTGGCTCATGCCTGTAATCCCAACTCTTTGGGAAGCCTAGGCTGGTGGATCATCTGAGGTCAGGAGTCTGAGATCAGCCTGCCCAATGGGGTGAAATACCGTCTCTACTAAAAAAAAAAAAAATACAAAATTAGCCGGGCGTGGTGGCACATGCCTGTAATCCCAGCTACCCAGGAGGCTGAGGCAAGAGAATTGCTTGAACTCGGGAGGCAGAGGTCGCAGTGAGCTGACATCACGCTATTACATTCCAGCCTGGACAACAAGAATGAAACTCTGTCTCATTAAAAAAAAAGAAGAAAAGAAAATAAAAGAAAGAAACTGGAGATCCCGGGTACCAGCCCTGAGTTCTGGGACACTGGATCCCTTTCCTGCTTTTGCCTACCCTCCGTGTTCCTAGCTGCAGAAGAGGTCCCTGGGTGTCAGGACTGTATTTGCTCCTTCTGATTGGTCAGCGGGCACCACGGCCCCTAAAGAGAGAGTATGTTTCTCCCCAGCTCTGCAACATGGTTCAGACCATCACAGGGATTTCCAGCCAGAGTGCAGGCATTCTGCATGGATTGGTCACATGCTGAGATTCATACCTTCTGCCCAATCCCTCTCCAATTTCCCTCTTACCTGCCCCGTCTCCGGCCTTCTCCTCTCTGCAAACATCCAAAAGCAACTCCTCACCACTCCCTATAACCACTTCTTTATTTTTTTTTCCTTTTTGAGACAGAGTCTCACTCTGTCACCCATGCCTGAGTACAGTGACGTGATCTCGGCTCACTGCAACCTCCGCCTCCCAGGTTCAAGTGGTTCTCATGCCTCAGCCTCTTGAGTAGCTGGGACTATAGGCATGCACCACGATGCCTGGCTAATTTTTGTATTTTTAGCAGAGTGGAGTTTCACCATGTTGGCCAGGCTGGTCTCGAACTCCTGAACTCAAGTGATCCAACTGCTCAGCCTCCTCCTCAAGGGATCCACCTGCCCCGGCCTCCCAAAGTGCTGGGATTACTGACGTGAGCCACCGCACCCAGCCTTGCCTAGAACCGCTTCTAATCCTCCTTGCTCAGTGAAAAGTGCCACTCTATCTAGCCAATCCGCGGTTGAAATTAGAAACCTCAAAGCCTAATCTCTCCTTGTGACCCTGTTGCAAGGGATCCCCAAAATCCCATGGATTTTCCTGTCTATACAGCCCTCTAATCCATCTCTTTTCTACCCCTCCTGGCTTTTTTTTTTTTTTTTTTTTTTGAGACAGAATCTTACCCTGCTGCCCTGTCTGGAATGCAGTGGTGGGATCACAATTCACTGCAGCCTCCACCTCCCCAGCTCAGGCGATCCTCCCACTTCCCCATCCTGAGTAGCTGGGGCCACAGGCACAGGCCACCATGCCTAAGTTTTTGTATTTGTAATAGACACAGGGTTTCTCTGCATTGCCCAGACTGGTCTCCTACTCCTGGGTTTAAGTGATCCTCCCTCCTCTGCTTCCCAAAGGCTGAGATTACAGGCATGAGCCACCGCAAGTGGCCCATTTTCTTACCTTAGATTTTACCCACCTGTCAGAACTGTCTCAGCTACCTCCGGTCTCTCTCCACCAAGAGCAAGAGGAAATCTAAACATTCCCCTTCCCTGCTTGAGACCCTTCTGTACTTTCCACCCCACCTGGATATCAGCCAAACAGTCCCACCACTGGTCCCTGCGGTTTCTTTGTGCAGATTAAGGAAAAAGTGCGCCTTCCTCAAGGCACGTGACTGCCATCTGCTGGAAAACTGCCGTAATAAGTATAAAATCTAGGAGGACTGTGACATGATGGCGCCCCCTAGGGTTGTGCAAACACAGTGTCCTGAATCCAACAGCCTCCTGGCTTCCAAGAGCCTGACGGCCCTCCAGCCTCAGGTCTCCTGCCCCTTATCCCCGCTCATATCTACCCTTCCACTGATGACAAGCTCTTTGAGGCTCTCCAAACACAGGGGCACTGAGGTGAAGAATGTGGACTTTAGGCCAGGCGCGGTGGCTCACTCCTGTCATCCCAGCACTCTGGGAGGCCAAGGCAGGTGGATCACCTGAGGTCAGGAGTTTGAGACCAGCCTGGCCAACATGGTGAAACCCCGTCTCTACTAAAAATACAAAAAATTAACTGGGCATAGTGGTGGATGCCCGTAATCCCAGCTACTCGGGAGGCTGAGGCAGGAGAATCGCTTGAACCCAGGAGGCGGAGGTTGCAGTGAGCCAAGGTCGTGCCACTGCACTCCAGTCTGGGTGACAGAGTGAGGCTCCATCTCAAAAAAAAAGAATGTGGACTCTGGAGACAGAATCCCAGCACCGCCATGTACCTGTTACAAAATTCCTCAACCTGACTGGGTGCGGTGGTTCATGCCCGTAATCTCAACAGTTTGGGAGGCCGAGGAGGGAGGATTACTTGAGGCCAGGAGTTCAAGACCAGCTTGGGCAACATAGTAAGACCCCATCTCTACAATAAACAGAAAAATCATCCAGCCATGGTGGTGCATGCCTGTAGTACCAGCTACTCAGGAGGCTGAGGTGGGAGGATCACTTGAGCCCAGAAGTTTGAGGCTGCAGTGAGTCATGATCAACCACTACACTCCAGCTGGGGCAACAGAGAGAAACCCTGTCCAAAAGAAAAAAATTATTGTCTTAACATTTAGGAAGGCATGAACCAACCCTCCCTTCCCACCCCTCCTCGAGAATCAGATGAAATTTGGGCCCCTCTCTCCTAAACCATGCCCGGACATAGAGAATCTTATTTACAGGAACCCTTAGAGGATTCTCCAATCATTCATGAAACCTGAATCTAAGGTCTTTCAGCTCAGAGGAAGGAGGAGAGACCCCTAATGTTTGCTGGGTGCCGTTTCACATGTGGAAGCGATCACTTTTCAAATTCCCAGGTCCTTACCTTTTCACCCGTATTAGTTCATTGTGTGTTGCTATAAAGGAATATTTGAGGCTGGGTAATGCATAAAGAAAAAAAATTTGTTCCAGTTACACTGGAGGCTGAGGTGGGAGGATCCCTGGAGCCTAGGAGGTCGAAGCTGCAGTGAGCTATGGATTGTACCACTGCTCTCCGGCCTGGGTGAGGTTTATTTGGCTCATAGTTCTGCAAGCCTGGCATTAGCATTTGCTTAGCTTCTGGTGAGGCCTCAGGAAGCTTTTTCTAGTAGCAGAAGGTAAAGGGGGAGCTGATACGTTGCATAGCAAAAGAAGGAGCTAGAGAGAGGACTGGAGGAGGTGCCAGCTCTTTTTTTTTTTTTTTTTTTTTTTTTGAGATAGAGTCTTGCTCTGTAGCACAGACTGGAATGCAGTGGTGTGATCTTGGCTCACTGAAAACTCTGCATCCTGGGTTCAAGTGATTCTCCTGCCTCAGCCTCCCGAGTAGCTGGGATTACAGGCACCCACCACCATGCCCAGCTAATCTTTTGTATTTTTGTAGAAACGGGTTTCACTATGTTGGCCAGGCTGGTCTCGAACTCCTGACCTCATGATCTGCCCTCCTGAGTGCAGTGTCGTGATCTTGGTTCACTACAACCTCTGCCTCCTATGTTCAAGTGATTCTCGTGCCTCAGCCTCCTGAGTAGCTGAGACTGCAGGCATGCGTCACCACGCCCAGCCGATTTTTGTATTCGTTTTTTAGTAGAGATGGGGTTTTGCCGTGTTGGCCAGGCTGGTCTCAAACTCTTGGCCTCAAGTGATCCACCTGTCTCAGCCTCACAAATTGCTGAGATTACAGGTGTGAGCCACCATGCCTGCCCAGAAGCCTTCCTTTTCAGAGGCAGTTGTCACAACTTCTACCCGGCGTTGCCTTTCAGGTCCTAGCCTGTGCAATGTGTGGAGTTAAAGGAATAAAAGGTCAATTGGAAAAATTTTTATGACAAAAGACAATGTGTTACCACATCACAAATACACACCACAGATGGGAAGGAGATATTCGCAAAGCATGAAATTGATGACGGGCTGGTATCAGAAATACAGCAGAAAGCACTCCTATGCATCAAAATGAAAAAGACAGAACAATCCAATAGGAAAATGGATCAAGGGCAACAGTGGGCATTTCCTAGAGTGGGGAAACAGAAGTGGCTCAAAAACCTATGAAAAGATCTCCAGCCTCATTAACAATGTAGAAAATGCAAATTTAAACTACAACGAGGCTGGGCGCGGTGGCTCACTTTTGTAATCCCAGCACTTTGGGAGGCCGAGGTGGGCTGATCATTTGTAGTCAGGAGTTCGAGACCAGCCTGGTCAATATGGTGAAACTGTGAAACCCTGTCTCTACTAAAAATATAAAAAAACTAGCAGGGCATGGTGGCGGGTGTCTGTAGTCCCAGCTACTCGGGAGGCTGAGGCAGGAGAATCTCTGTACCTGGGAGGCGGAGGTTGCAGTGAGCCGAGATCATGCCACTGCACTTCAGCCTGGGTGACAGAGTGAGACCTTGTCTCAAAAAAAAAAAAAAAAAAAAAACCCACAAGATCCTGTTTCACCCCCCACCCACCAGATTGGTAGAGCTGCTGAGGTTTTGGATGGCTGCCCCTCTGGCCCCTGCGGTCTGGAGGAGGGGGGGTGTTGGAGGACTCAGGGGACCCGAGGTTGTCCCCCACAACCCCATTAGGGAGGTTTATCCCTTCTAGATTTGACTGGGGCTGGCTGAAGAGCAGGGGCCAGTGAGCAATGGTCACCGAGGCAGTGCTGTTTGGGTCGTACCCCAGGCTCTGGGGACGGGCGGCGGGGATCTGCTGGTGTCAGGACCCCCCTCCCAGAAAGCTAGATTCGTCTTTGGCTGCAGCGCCTGGGCCCAGCCTGCAGAACTGGGGGGCAGGAGAGAGGGAGAAGGGGTATGTGGGGTAACCAGGCCAGGCCACCCTTCCCTTGTACTTGAACAGTCTCCTCCCTGCAGAGAATCTGCATCCCCAGCTAGCCATCTGCCACCACCATATCCCTAAAACTCCACAAGGCTGAAGCAGGGAGGTCTCCCTCACTCCAGCCCAGCTGTGAGCAGACAGCAGGCATCAGACACCGAGGCCAGCGTCTGGTTGTCCCCAGTGCCTCCAGTGGCTTTCTTTTGGCCTGAGCATTCTCCCATCTGCGCCTTTGTGAGTCCAGCTGGGCTCCCAGAAGCTTGGGATAAGGCCAGTGTGGACGCCAGCCCAGCCCACGGGACAGGAGCTTTCCCTGTCGCTCCAGACCAGCATCTGGGTGCCGATAAACCAGACAGACAGGAGCCCCAGTTTAGTAACCTCACTTTGTGCCTGAACAGAGGGTCTTCTGCCCCCTTCCTGGAACCTGCACACAGATGGTGCCGCTCTGATCAAGGAGGATTGGTGTTTCTGGATTGGAGACCTCTCTTACCACTTTTTTTTTTTTTGAGACAGGGTCTCACTTTGTTGCCCAGGCTGGACTGCAGTGGCGTGATCAACTTAACGCAACCTCCAACTCCCGGTTCAAGTGATTCTCTTGCCTCAGCCTCCTGAATAGCTGGGGCTACAGGTGTGCACCACCACATCTGGCTAATTTTTGTATTTTCAGTAGAGACAGGGTTTTGCCATGTTGGCTGGGCTGGTCTCGAACTCCTGGCCTGAAGTGATCCGCCCACCTCAGTCTCCCAAATTGCTGGGATTACAGGCATGAGCCACTACGCCCGGCTTTCTTTTTTTTCTTTCTTTCTTTTTTTTTTTTTTTTTTGAGACAGTCTCTTTCTGTCAGCCACGCTAGAGTGCAGTGGGCTGATCTCAGCTTGCTGCAAGCTTCACCTCCCTGGCTCAAGTGATTCTCGTGCCTCAGCCTCCCAAGTAGCTGGGATTACAGGTGTGTGCCACCACAACCATGTTATTGTTGTATTACTGGTAGAGGCAAGGTTTTGCTAGGTTGCCCAGGCTGGTCTTGAACTCCTGGCCTCAAGTGACCTGCCCACCTTGGCCTCCCAAAATGCTGGGATTACAGGCGTGAGCCACTGCACCTGGCCAGACCCTCTCTCCCCTTCTTCACTGTGGGGGCAGTACTACCTCTCAGGCATCTGGAAGGAGAGCAGGATGGGAGAATGCTTTGTAAAGCATTGTGCCCCCTGTGGTACTGAGGACTAATTCTTACTTTGTTGTAAATGACTAAGGGAGAAGTAAGGAGTTGCACCCTGGGAGGGTGAACTTGGTTTTAGCCCTGGGTTGGCCACCATTCCAATGTGTGACTGTGGCCGTGAGTCACTTAACCTCCAGATCTCTTTTCTAATCTGTATGAAGAAAGGGCTGAGTGAGATGATTCTAACAGCCTTCTTGTCTCTACAACTGTACGAGAGACTTGCTTTTTTGTTGTTTTTTATTTTGTATTTTAGAGAGAAAGAGGGTTTTGCTCTGTTGCCCAGGCTGGAGTGCAGAGGCACAATCATAGCTCACTGCAGCCTTGACCTCCTCAGCTCAAGCGATCCTCCCTCCTCAGCCTCTTGAATAGCTGGGACTACAGGTGCACACCACCATGCATGGCTAATTTTTAAATTTTTTGTAGAGATGGGGCCTATGTTGCCCGGTCTGGTCTCAAACTCCTGGGCTCAAGCGATCCTACTACCTCAGCTCCCAGAGTGCTATGATTATAGCCACAAGCTAGTGTACCTGGTGGATTTGCTTTTTTTTTTTTTTTTTTTTTTTTTTTTTTTTTAAAGTTTGTTTTTATTTAGCCAGGCGCCATGCTGGGTTGGAATGGCGCGGTGAAGGCTAAAAGACAAGAACCCCAACAGG
>CAUYLG010063871.1:0-43709 GCA_963573385.1 Cacajao melanocephalus | reverse complement strand
CCGGCCAAAAAAGTCGCGCTGGCGACCCGTGTGGCTCCTCCGCTGGGAATCTCCTGGTCTGTGAGCAACAAAAATTCATCTGAAAGTGCGGCGTCCACTCGCTCTCTGCGCTTTCACTGGGAGCTACAATCCTGAGCTGTTGCTAATCGGCCATCTTGGATCTCTCTCGAAAGTCTTACTAATTTTTAAACAATGGGCCCAGAACTTTTCATTTTGTACTGAATTCTACAGATTATGTGGCCAGTCCTACCAATAAATGCTGTATCATATAATAAAGAAGGTATGCAAATCAAGTATTTGTAATCAAATCTATTTTAAATGAGCAAGGAGAATTTGTTATTTAAAGGTAAATCCTATACAACAACAAATCAGTTTTATACAAGGAATAATCCCCTAATTTATTTATTTTGCCACTAAATTTCGGTACCATCAGTTGACTTTGACAAGAGATTAAATGGAAAGTGAAACAATAAATAAGAATCCTGGAATAGTACAATTTAAGATCTTTTTTAAAAAAGGGTCCTAGAGATAATCTCATCCATCCTCTATTTTGCAGGTGGAGAAAATGAAGTCTAAAGCAAGGGGGTTATTTGCAAAGACATTGACCATATAGACAGAAGCTAATGAACCTTGATCAATATAATCCAATATCTGAGGACTCAGTAATACTTGAACATTTCTGGCCAAGTTTCTGAAGCACTTCTTTTTGCCATCCCAGAAAAAGCCACCTAGGCAGGCCAAAACATTAAACTTTGCTTAATGCAGAATCATTTGCTGGAAAGAGAGCATACAGGGAAGTTGATTATATTTTGTGTAAAATAATTACCTTAATGTAGCATCTGCCATATACAATGTTCACTTGGAAGCAGAAATGGCTATCAGAATGGCTCTGCCTCAAACACAGTTTGTTAGCATCAACTTGACCCAACTCAGTATCTTCCAGATGCAGATACTGCCACCAGACAAGACTCTGGCATGTAACTGGGTCCCTGAGCTTCCGTCTCAATTCACCTCTGTTTGTCCTCATTGAATACATGTAGGTGACTAGGTCATGGCTATGTTCTGCTTTAGAGCAATGGCATTTCTGCAGCTGGAAAAACAAAGGAATGAATTAAAGTTTTTAAGTAGCTAGTATGGGTCAGGAGTTCTGCTTGGTGACACAGATGTAAGAGGTATGTCCATATCTCTGTTCTCAAGGAGTCCACAGCATGGCTGCGGAGGCAGACACAGTTGCAATTCAAGGCTATGAGTGTACAGCATAGATCTGCAAAGGGTAGTGGGATAGTGGGGACCTGATGGAGCATGGAAGGAGAGTGGGGAGCAAAGAAGGGGTTCATGCAAGAAATGAGTCTTAAAGGATATGTAGAAGTTAACCTGAAGGGCCCAGAAGGGAGATGACATGGCAAGTGTGGCAAAGAACTCCAGGGGAGAGTATGAACAAAGCCAGCTAAGGGTTTTTAACAAGAAGTTATTAGTGCTTCAGAATGATTACTGTAGACAGTGGCTACAGGAATATGGGGGGCAAGGTGACAGGCAGTGGTCCAGGTAAGCAAAGGTGAGAGTCTGAGGTGCGATGCCTCTCACCCCTTCTCAGAGAAATAGTCTGGAAGAAGTGAGGAGGTAAAGATTAGGGCTTCATCATCTCTAGGTGTGGAGGCTAAGAGAAAAGACCAAGAGGCTCTATTTTATTGCCTGGGTGATGTGGGTATAGTTGTTTGGGTGACCCAAGCATTGAGGGAAGATGAGATTTAAAGAGAAGATGGAGGAATTCTTGGAGATGCTGAGTTTCAAGTACCCGTTGATCATTTAGATGGATAATTTTCACCATTTCAAGCAGAAACATTGAACTTCTCTGTATTTGCCTGAATCTATGTTTGTGATAGTTGAATGGGTTCAAAGCTCACATGTGAATATAATACGCAGTATCACATATCTTCATTTCAAGTGAGCATACATATCATTACGTATTCATTTTTAAATCATGTCTAAATGTAAAAGAGTAGGGAAATTAGAATACAATCATGTTGCTAGAAGGAGCCATAATAATCATATTAGAAGTAAAGCAATTTGAACTCACTAAGGCGAAGTGACTCTCCCAAGGTTTCCAGCTATTAAATGGAAGAGTTGGGACTCCAACCCAGTTCTCTGCCCCCTGCCTTTTGCTGCCTTATCAAGCTATTGAAGATGGCTGCAATTCACAGTCTAAAGTGTGCTATGGTGTGTTTACCATGCTAACCTACTACTTCAAAAGAGAGCTTTGAAAAACTTCCTTTCTGTCTCCATTTTTGCTTCTCACCTAATCACAGTTTTATTTATTCCCTCAACTTCAGGTCTCAACTTTATCCTCTGCTTGTTTTAAAGTTTCTTTGAGAAGTGCCTTTGAGAAAGTCCTCATGAGTTGGCGTTGATTCCATGGCTTCCAGTGAAGTGGGAAGCTCACTGAGCACCACCACTCACTGTGGCCTGTTAGCCTTCATTTACTCCCAGGATGGCCAGAGTGTTGAATAGCTAGAAGCACAGGGAAAGGCAACGTAGGAAAACACTGAGTCAGGTCTTCCTCCCAATCATACTTTTCAGAGAGAGAGAGAGTAACATGATGAGAATCCAAAACAAGCAGGTGTTCAGCATCTACTAGGAAGGCTTTCGAAGCAACTTTAAGGAATAGTTTTTAAATAATTCTGGGCCTTCAAATTCCATCCCATCCTAAATTTTAAGAAGCAAAATTATTATGTGTCATTGCAAATGTGATGATTACCAGAGCCAAGGCCTGAATTTACATCAAATGTATATGTATCGGGGGTGCCTTATACCACCCATGTTTACAGCAGAGTTGTACCCAAATTATAGAAATCAGCACAGAAAATTTATTTCTTAAGTGATTATAGACTTATAGTAGAATATTTGCTGATGGGGCAAGTTTCTCTGCCTCTGGACCATCATTGTCTTGCTCTATACTTTCTTCTGATGGGGAAGGAAATTTTAAGCATTTTAAGTGAATCTTTTATACTTTCAGAAGTCAATATGGGCAAGAAGGAATTAGTCTGTCTTATTTCTCCACTTTGAAGAATGTAAAGCATTGGGCAATGGTATTTGACATCATGACAACTATGGAAATTGAAGTAGGTGCCCTGGACTGGGAGCAGGGAAAAGGAAGAGGCGGGGAAATTCATGGAAGGTAGGGAGCTTCTAGACCCATGTGCACAGACTTTGGTACAGAAGGTGAACTGTTAAAATATTTTGCCACCCTCTGCATTTTGAGTGTGTCCCAGATTTGTCTTAAGTAAGACTGGGCACTCTCTGGTGAAGGGCTGTGCTTTCACACCTTCCCATGCCATGCAGAAGGGTTTGATTTGCTCTTGTGACATGTCAGTAAGGGACATGGATGTTGAGTCTTTGGTCAGGAATGCAAAATAAATAATAAGAATTATACACTATTCTTTTTTGACCATCTACTCTGTGCTGAACACCATCCTAGGTATGTAGTTTGACCAACGTCTCGAAGCCAGGCCAGTGGTACCTCGACAAGAACCCAGGATGTTGGGTACTATTTCAGAGCCCTTTCCACTGGACTATAATTGCCTAGTGTTTGTGGTCAAGTATGGGGCTATGTGTGCACATAGGGATGAAAAGCTGTTGAGACCCCAAAATATGAATCTTAGGTGGTGAATTTCCAGGCGTATGATAAGAGTGGGATTTTGTCTGTTTTTCTGCAAATAGTGCCAATAGAAAGGCTACCCTGCTTAGGTTAAGGATATGGTATAGAATGAGGTTTTTAGGAAGGCTTAAGACAATAAATGGTTAAGACCCTGGCACAGTGCTTGGCACACGGTGGTAATTAATTAATAAATGAAAGTATGATTTCTAGAGGGCCTCCCACTACATATTTGAAGTACTCCTTTCTATTGTGGCACCTCTGGAAAGCCATAAACATAGTGCTTATAGCTTATACTTACAGCATAGTACATAGTACTTACAGCTCATCTTCCTTGGGTAGCCTGGGGGTGCACTGGGTTTGGAGAAATAGACAAAATCCCACTCTTATCATATCTTGGAACTTTACCACCTAAGATTCATTCTTTGGGATCTCAACAGCTTTTTCATCCATATGTGCACACACAGCTCCATACTTGACCAAGAATACTAGCCCTGGATTTGGAGGCCTCTCCATGAAGGGAGTTGTGGCTGGTTCTGCCAGGCCCAAAGAGTTCATGTTGTAGGTCCCATCCAGTGTTGCTTAGTCCAAAGGTTCTGTTTTTCACTAGTGATATTTCCACCCAAGACCTGGAGCAGAAAGCTTACTTCTAGATGCTACTTTTTAGACCCAGATCACAGATGGAGCAGAGTTTTTCTGACCCTGACATTGTGCAGGGATCTGTTCTGGATGCCTGGTCGCCTCTGTCACTCTGCTTCCTGCTTAGGCATCAAAACCTCAGCCCTTAACACACATCTAAGACTTATACCTGGTGGGCTTCACAGCTTCAATTCCCACCTACTATGGTATCTAAAGACTCATTTGTTTCTGATTCCTGGGAATTTCCCTTTCTTGTTTGCATGTGTGTTAAAGAAAAACTGCTAAGCTCTGAGCATTCAACCTGTCTATTGAATGACCCCAGGCCCACTGGAAATTCAGGCAACCAATTCTGGACTTCTTTGAAGCCAGATTTCCATTTATTATGGAAGAGGAAAGGAAGAATTTACATTTTGCTTCATGGGCCAGCCAGAGACCTGAACTCAGAATCTTGCCTTCTGGGTGCATGTCTTTTTGCCATATCCAAGTTCTTTCCATTTCTACTTGGAGAGACCTGCTGAAATCATATTTGAGGGAGGCAATGCAGCTCTCCCTGACCAGGTACAAAATAAATCCAGCTTTGTTTCAGACCATATTTGGTGGTCTGTTGTTTGTTATGTCCAACACAAATCTATTTTTAATTTAAAAATATATATGTGAACTATATATAGTTATATGTAAAACTATATATATATATATATATATATATATATCTAGCTATATACACATACCAGCCTTTTTGTGTTTTTGCTTTTTTTTGAACAGTCTGTTTGTTTATTTGGGGATGGGGGTGGCTTATACATCTTTAAATCTGTCACCTTGTCTAGAAGTCTGAGTAACTTCAGCATTTGCAATTTTGGCTCACATTGTAATAACGCCACAAAGGTCCTCAAAGTTAGGCGAGTGTAGACAAACAAAGGAATAAGCAGGGAGCACTAAAAGTGTTTTTCCTTGATGTAGAAAGGCTCTCAGTGCCCAGGCCAAGGGCACAGCTTTGCTCCTCAACCCAAAGTTGCAGAGGCAGAAGGGCCACTTTCTGTGTAGTCAGGAATCTGGGTTCCTACCATCAGCAGCCATATGGGTTTGGGAACATTCGTCAGCTAAAGAACTCGCTGAGATGGAAAAAGATACTTTTCACAGGACAGCCCAAAATATTTTTTAAACTTATGAAAAACTGGTAGTGACTTTCTCTATGTGCCAACTGCTGACATGCATTTTTGTTTAAAGATATACCCGTTGGCAGAATAGTGAAGTGTTTCACGGGACACCTCCACTGATGAGTGCTGGGTGTTCCGGGGGTCACCTTTGAAAGAAAAATTACCCTCAATGTAACTAACAAGCTCAGAGGTGACTTAGAGCAGACGTGTTGGGCCCAAATTTTTGTGTTCCAAGTGAGGGCTCAACATTTATCTCTTTAGTAATCTTGATCTCTCTGTACTTTGGTTTCTACCTCTATTAAGTGAAGATAAAATTGTAGCTACCTAGAGAGCACTGTAGGGATTGAGGCATAATATTTGATGCAGAAAAAAGGATTTGGAACAGTACTGACACACAGTAGGTGTGACATAAACTTAGCTATCATTATCACATACAGTAGAATGATAAAATCCCACGGGTTGGTTTAACTGAGGCCCCTGAGCTGACAGCAGTAGGTGTCAAGTACTCTCACATTCCAACATGAGTCACTAAACCAGCTAGGACGTCCATGTAGATCATCCACGTTGCAAAGGGAGTGGCTGGAGCCTGGTTCTACCAGAGTCAGGGAGGTTGAAGATTAAGTGAGGGAGAACACATAATTTTTAAGAGAGAATTGTCAGAGACCCATGGAGTTTCCCCTTTCCAGGAAACAGAAGTATTTCTCCATCACTGTAAACCAAGTAAGGAGGATCTGTCAAGCAAGCTACCCAGAGAGCTTACCCTGCATCTTCTCGAATTTAGGGATATGAGGACAGGTACCTGATAGACATCTGGAGAAATCTATAGGTGAGGGGCTGTAGCTAAAGAGACCAGAGCTGAAAAATAGAGAGAGCATAGGGAAGGAGGTCATTTTTTTGTGGGAAGATGGGAGGCAAAGATAGGGAATGCTTGGAAGGGATCTTGCTGTCAGTTGTCTTGAAAAGGACCCTTCCCAAGAGAGCATCCTTTCTGGGGTGAGGTGACCAGGGCAGAGAGAAGCTGGAGTATTGCTACATGCAGAAGCTGAGGGTTTAAGGGGAACCATAAATGGCTATCTGGGAGGGACATGGTTACACCAGGGAATTACAGTTGAAGCCATCTCCCGTCTACCTCCATGTGTGTGTGGTGTATGTGTGTGTGGTTTGTGTATATGTAGTGAGTGTTTGTGTGTGTGTGTGGTGTGTGGTGTGTGTGCATGCATGTGTGTTGGCAGTGTCTCTAGGAAATTTATAACTCAGAGGCAAAAGACTTAGCATTTAGCATTTTGCTATCCCTCCTACCAGGGAACATCAGTGCCAGACTCCAACGGTACCCATCAGGAAACGTCTTTTTCCTTTTCTAGCTCCATCTTACTCCCTGAGGACCCCTGGAGCAGCACTGTGGGTGGGAGTAGGAAGACTAGATACAAGATGTAGAGAAATAATAATGAAGCCAATGCTACCCCCACTGCAGGATTTCAAGTCTGCATAAGACCTAATGGAGGAGAAGTTTTAAATTAGGTGAGAGTTTGAAGTCGACAAAATGGGTTTCCAGAAGCAGTTAGTTAGCACATTTTATAAAGTTCAGTGGTCTGAAGTCAGTTCTCCTAGCAACAGAGCCTGAGATAGATATTCAAGTGCACAGAATTTGAGAGAGTGCTCAATGCTCTCAGGAGAAACTTGTAAGAGAGGGAGTGAACTAGGATAGGGCAGGGGAAGAGGCTAGGCAAAGATGTGGTCTCAGGTAAACACTGATCTTGGTCTAATCCACAAGGGACTGTAAAGCATAAATAACACCACAAAGATGTCCCACTTTGTCAGTCAGTTGGGGTGAGGTGGGGTTGGGGAGTAATCTCCTGAGTGAGTTAGCTCCTATCAGCCATGGGCAATCCTTCAGACAGGTGGCAAGCTTTGAATTATTAACAGTGAACATTCAAGGCAGCTGAGAGATGACTGCTCCAGCTTATTAAAAGGGACTTAGATGGGCACCAACAGTGACTACTATAGCACTTTATTTCAAAGCCTGTTCCATAGCCCTTTCTTTTCAAAAGTTTAGCAGTCCCATTGAAATATTTTTATGTGCAGTTGATACCTATAGTAGATTCTTAGTCTTGGGAAATGCTCTATTAAAATATGTGATGAGGAAGAGAAAGTTCCCCTGTCCAATTTGTGCCACCGCATTGGGCCTGATGTGTAATAGCACACTTCTTTTTGGAATTTGGCGTGTTCATTGCAATAATCATAATGCAACATAGCACTCACTTAAGATTTCCTCTTTCCTGGAATAAAAAACTATGTGAACTAAAATCTTATGCACCTCTAACACTGTGAGGTGCAATGCAAGGGCACAAATGGAGGCTGCCTACATACCATATATCCAGTTACCTGAAAGGTATAGGTAAAATAAGTTTTATCCCCCTACATTCACATATATGCTTTCATAACAACCTGGTCAAGTTTGAGTTTACAATTTTCAGATTCCTTAAAGTTTCATGTCAAAATAAGATGGCAGTGGAGAGAGGGCCCCAGCCTGTGGCTCACTGACACTGTACTTCCTATCCCGGGTTCCATTTTGTTCTACAAGCACAAGCATATTGGACTGCTTGGACTGCCATAACAAAATACCATAAACAGGGTGACTTAAAAAGAGAAATTTACTGTCTTACATATAAATGACTATTGTCACCTTAAGCCACTAAGTTTTGTGGTGATTTTTTAAATGCAGAATTAGATAACTAATAGAGGAGAGAAGTGTAACAGAAGGGCCTCCCAGAACCCTCTAAAATGTGGGGCCTAGGACAGGAGCTTCTTTCACTTGGACTTAAGGGCAGTGCTGACTAAAGGACATCCATTTAGTCAGCACTGATGTCCTTTAGGATAGGTTTATTTACACAAAAGAAATAACCAGACAAAGACACAACAACAGCAAACAAAAGGAAAACTAAAGGCCAATGTCTCTGATGAACATAAATGCAACAATCCTCAACAAAATACTAGCAAATTGAATTCAACACGTTAAAGATTATTCTTCATGACCAAGTGAGATTCATCCCACATATGCAAGGATGGTTCAACATATGCAAATCAATAAATGTGACATAGCTTATCAACAGAATGAAGGACAAAAACCATATGATCATTTCAATGATGCTGAAAAGACATTTGACAAAATTCAACATCCCTTCATGATAAAAACTCTCAAAACACTGGATATAGGAAGAACATACCTCAACATAATAAGAGGCATATGTAATAAACATATGGCTAGTATCATACTAAACAGTGAAAACCTGAAAACATTTTCTCTAAGATCTGGAACACAACAAGGATGCCCACTTTCATCATTTTTATTCAACATAGTACTAGAAGTCTTAGCCAGAGCAATAGCAATCAGACAACAGAAAAAAAAAGGGGGCATCCAAACTGTAAAGGAAGAAGTCAAATTATCCTTGTTTGCAGATGATATGATCTTATATTTAGGAAAACCTAAGGACTTCACCAAAAAACTATTAGAACTGATAAACAAATTCAGTAAAATTGCAGGATACAAAATCAACTTATAAAAATCAGTAGTATTTCTATATGCCAATAATGACCAACCTGTAAAAGAAACTGAGAAAGTAATCTCATTTACAATAGCTACAAATAAATTAAAATCCCTAGGAATAAACTTAACCAAGGAAGTAAAAGATCTCTACAATGAAAATCATAAAACATTGATGAAAGAAATTAAAGAGGACATACAAAAAAATAAGCTATTCCTTGTTCATGAACTGGAAGAATCAATATTGTTAAAATGTACATACTACCCAAAGCAATCTACACATTCAATGCAATCCCTATCAAAATACCAATAATATTCTTCAGAGAAATAGAAAAAACAATCCTAAAATTTCTATGGAACCACAGAAGACCCAGATGGCCAAAGCTATCCTGAGCAAAAAGAACAAAGTTGAAGGAATTACCTTATCTAACTTCTATGATACTCAGAGGTATAGTAACCAAAACAGCATGGTGCTAGCGTAAAAACAGACATATAGACCCTTAAAACAAAATAGAGAACCCAGGAATGGATCTGTGCATTTACAATCAACTCATTTTTGATAAAGGTGACAAGAACATACACTGGGGAAAAAACCCCATCTTTTCAATAAATGGTGCTGGGAAAACTGAGTATCTATATGCAGAAAAATGAAACTAGATCCCATCTGTCACCATATACAGAAATCAAATACAAATGGATTAAAGACTTAAATCTAAGACCTCAAACTCTGCAAGAGAACATTGGGGAACTCTCTAGAACATTGGACTGGGCAAAGATTTCTTAAGTAATGCCCCACAAGCACAGGCAACCAATGCAAAAATGGACAAATAGGATCATATCAAGTTAAAAAGCTTCTGCACAGCAAAGGAAACAATCAACAAAGTGAATAAACCACAGAATGGGAGAAAATATTTGTAACTTACCCATCTGATATGGAATTAATAACCAGAATATAGTAAGTATCTCAAACAACTCAATAGGAAAAAAAATAATAATCCAGTCAAAAAATGGGCAAAAGATTTGAACAGGCCTTTCTCAAAAAAGGACATACAAATGGCCTACAAGTATATGAAAAATTATCAACATCACTAATCATCAGATAAATGCAAACCAAAGACTCTATGAGATATCATCTCACCATAGTTAAAATGGCATGTAGCCAAAATAAAGGCAATAATGAATGCTGGCAAGGATGTGCGGAAAGGGGAACCCTCATACACTGTTGGTTGGAATGTAAGTACAGCCACCGTGGAGAACTGTTTGAATGTTCTCTTAAAAGCTAAAAATAGAACTACCATGTGATCCAGCAATCCCACTGCTAGGTATCAACCCCACAAAATAAAATCAGTATATTGAAGAGATGTCTACACTCCCATATTTATCACAGCACTGTTCACAATAGCCAAGATTTGGAATTAACCTAAGTGTCCATCAACAGATGAATGGATATAGAAGATGTGTTGTGTGTGTGTGTGTGTGTCTGTGTGTCTGTGTTAGTGTCTGTGTGCATGTGTCTGTGTCTGTGTGTGTGTCTGTGTGTATGAAATATTCTTCAGCCATAAAAAGAATGAAACCCTGTCATTTACAACAACATTCATGGAACTGGAGGACATTATGTTAAGTGAAATAAGCCAGGCACCAAAAGACAAATGTCACATATTCTCACTCATATGTGGGAACTAAAAAATATATTGAACTCATAGAGAGTAGAATAATGGTTACCAGAGGCTGAGAAGGGCAGTGGGGAGATGGGGATAATGAAAGCATGGTTGATGGGTACAAAAATACAGTTATAGAAGGAATAAGATCCAGTGTTGGATAGCGCAATAGGGCAACTATAGTTAACAACAATTTATTACATATTTCAAAATAACTAAATGAGTGAAATTGGAATGTTTCTATCACAAAGAAATGATAAATTCTTAAGGTGTTGGATACCCCAGTTACCTTGATTTGACCATTATGCATTGTATGTTTGTATCAAAATATCACATGTACCCCATAAATATGTACAGCTAGTATATATCCATAATAACTAAAAATACGTTTTTTTTTTAAAAGAAGGAACGTAAAGCACTAATTAGGGTGTTTGAGATCAGGAGATTTTTCTTACGAAAGCTATAACAAAAGAGCCTTTTATCTAGAGTACACAAATAAATTAAAATGTAATGAGACATTTATTTGCTTGATTGTATAAACACACCAAAATATACACATCTTGGAATAGTCAAAGCAGAAGGCAATTTATTTAAGCCAATGATGCTGTCAGTTGGTTTTCAAAAATGGCTGTGAAACTTCTCTTACAGAATCACTGAGGAAACTGAATTATGAGCTCCCATGAAACCAGACTCATCAGTCAAACTGAGACGTGGTTTGTGACCCCAGACAGCATTTCCCAGCATGGTCACCCAACCTACTCAGGAGACTGCTCCAAATGGCTTAGAACTGTTTTCAGTTCTATCTCGGAGGATACACGCTGTCAGAGTTATCTTTCTAAAACCCATCTCAGATCATGCGCTTCAGTAGATCTCAGTTGCATAGATAATTAAGCCTCAACTTAGCCTGATTTTCAAAACTTTATACCACCCCCACTCAGCTTTCCAGTTCTGTCATCAACTAGCAGTCTCCATGAACACATGATTCCCTCTCTAGCTACCAATGAAAGGTACCATTTACTGAGCTCTTATTATGTGCCCCACACTGCACTAAGAGCTTTACACAATATCTCATTTTATCCTTATAGGATTTTGTAGGATAAATATTATCTCTATAGTACAAATAATAAAACAGCGATTGCTAGCTCTTTTTATAGGGCTTACAATGTGCTAAGTCATTGTTGTATAGAAATATGTGTGCCACGTATGTAATTTTACATTTTTAATAGCCATATTAAAAAGTAAAAAGAAACGAGTAAAGCTGATTTTAATAAAATATTTTGTCAGGGAGCATGTAGTTAACATAAAAAATCATTAATGAGATATTCCACTTCCTCTTTTTTTTTTGGTACTAAGTCATTAAAATCTGGTGTGTATTTTACACCTATAACACATCTCAGTTTGGATGCTAAATTTTCACTGGAAATATTTGAGTTCCAATGAAGTCAACACAATAAGTACTGTGTTTATATTTTATAAAATGCACAGTAAAAAAAGTAGATTACATACCTAAGTTGTTACAAACATGTCTGGAAGATTTCTAATGTCTGAATCAAGCACCAAAAAGTTATTTTGTTTTCTATTCTCATCTAAATTGTTAAAACTACTTGGATTTAAAATTTTTAATTTCACTTTCAATAAATTAAAATAAAATAGAGTTCAAATTTTAGTTTCTAATGTTGCATTAGCCACATTTCCAGCCCTAGTAGCCACATGTGAGTGTGGCTGCCATGCTGGACAGTACAGCTCTAAGACCTTTACTACTATGAGGTAGGTTCACTTTACAGATAAAGAAACGGAAGCACAGAGAGTCATAACTTGCATTAGTGCACACAGCTGACAAACTTAACTGTTTCATTTGTCAGAATGCTCTCATTTCATCAGAATGGTTAATTTGTCCAAGATGACTTTGCTAATAAGGGTTAGAGCCAGGAGTTGAACTCAGGATTGTTTATGTTTATAGCTTAAGTTTTTGCCATGGTGCTCATTGCCCTACACATTTAATTGCTCACTATTCTCCTAAAATCCTTACTTGATTCTGGTCCTTTTTGTCAGACTTTTATCTCTGTCTGTAATGCTTTGCAAGGTCCATTTTAAGTATCATTCATTCACTCGTGTATTCAGCCAGTCAGTTGATTGCTTTTTCCAGCAAATACTGTTAGCCATTTTTCAAATATCTGCCATGTAGACAATAGCAGTGAACAAGGCAGACATGGCCTCTCCCCACACAGAGCTTTTGGTTTAACAGCACTTCTCAAACTTTTTTTTATCTCTAGACCCTATAACACTCTAAAAATTATTGAGGACCCCAAAGAGCTTTTGGCTATGTAGGTTATAGCTATAAATATTTATTGTAATAGAAATTAAAACTAGAACATTTAAAAAACATGTATTTGTCCATTCATTTAAAGATAACATAATACGACCAGGTGTGGTGGCTCACGCCTATAATCCCAGCACTTTGGGAGGCTGAGGCAGGCAGATCACTTAAGGCCAGGAGTTTGAGACCAGCCTGACTCACATGGTGAAACCCCGTCTCTACTAAAAACACAAAAATTAGCCTGGTGCGGTGGTGTGCTCCTGTAACCCCAGCTACTTGGGAGGCTGAGGCAGGAAAACCACTTGAACTCAGTAGGCAGAGGCTGCAGTGAGCTGAGATTGTGCCACTGCACTCCAGCCTGGACGACAGAGCAAGAATCTGTCCCCCTCCCCCCACAAAAAAGGAAGATAACTTAATAAACCCATTATATGTAAACACAAAGAGTGTGTAATTATGAAAATATAACTGTATTTTCCAAGACAAAAATTAATAAGGAGAGTGCCATTGTTTTCTGACTTTGCTAATCTCTTTAATGTGTGACTTAATAAAAGACAGCTGGATTTTCATCTCTGCTTCCATCTTTAATCTGTTGCAATACGCTGTTTTGGTTGAAATATATGAGGAAAATGTGGCCTCAGTCAGATATGTAATTGGAAAAGAGAGTGTCTTAACCCATTTATACTGGAGGTTGCAATTTTTTGAATTGTAGACATGTGTGAAAAACCTTGGCAATGGCCTTGAGCAGTAGGATGGAAATAACTCCCCACGAGTAGCATTTCAGTAATGGAACACGAGGCATAAGTAGGCTAATAGGCTCTTAACTGTGAAAACTCTTTTTTGCTACTATTCCAAAACTCAACAAGTGAAAGTTTAGCTACAATATGGAATCTGAAACAACATCAATAAACTTTTTATATATTAAATTTACATTAAAATTCATTAGTCTACCTTGCACATTCAATGAATTTTATTATTATTATTATTATCATTATTTTTGAGATGCAGTCTTGCTCTGTCACCCAGGCTGGAGTATAATAGTGTGATCTCAGCTCACTGCAACCCCTACTTCCTGGGTTTAAGAGATTCTCCTGCCGCAACCTCCCAAGTAGCTGGGATTACAGGCATGAGCCACCACGTCCGATCTCAATGGATTTTATATATGCTTTTGTAACAACATGCATAGTTCATTTGGAAAACATTGATTCACTGAGTTATACAGCTCTTTCAAATGTTGACATATTTCATTATATAATATGTAAGAATCATGTTTATTAATATCAGCACTGATCAGATCAGAAAAATCTTCAAGTATCAGGAAGCTGTCAAGCTTGTACAGGCAGGTACAATTTTTCCAAAATTCTGATTTTTATTGGAATGCTCAAATTTTACCATTGGCAACATATACTGTGAGTTGTTTTTCTTGAAGTGACAGCCTCATTTTTTTCATTTTTGAGAAAATGTCTGCCAAATAGGTCTAAACAACTGTAGTTTGTCTGATGTTCTTTCAAGCAAAAATGGTGCTCCTTGAATAAAGCATCTAGTTCAGCTCACAAGCCAAACAGTCATCAAGAGCTTTTCCTTGAGAGGACCATTGGGTTTCAATGAGCAACAAAAATGCTTAGTGGATACATTCCCATTCTGTCAGGTAGAATATTAAACAAACACATATTCAAGGGTAGTAATTTAACAAAATTAATCATTTTTAGTGCCTAATCAAGAGCATTCTTAAGTACAACTAGCATTTTTCTCGTAGTGAATAAGAATACAATGACTGATGGTAAGTTTATTGCCACTGTCTATTTTTGCTAAGGCACCAGCAATATTTTTATTTTTACTCACCATCGCTTTTGTACCATCTAGCTCAGCTCACAAGTCAACAATCATCAATAATTTTTCCTTGAGAGGAATGATATTTTAAAATGATCATTAAACTGGTTTTGACCTCATGAATCCCTTGAAATGGTCTCAGGATACGAGGAATCGAAGTATCACACTTTCAAGACCAGTGGAGTAAAAGGAAAAATAATTGGACAAGTACCTGGGTAAGCTGGTCCACTCCAAGGGGTCAAGGAAGGCCTTATGGATAAAGTGATATTTAAGGTTAGACCAGAAATACGTGTATCAGTGACCCAAGTGAACAAAGGACAAGGTAGGGGAAGAGAGTTTCTGGCAGACATAGAGGTGTGTCTAAAAGCTGGAAAAGAGAGGCAGGCTGCAGGAGCTACAGGAGGCTCATTTGGCTATGGCTTGGAAGGTCAGAGGGAGAGAAGTAAGTGATGAGGCCAAAGAGATGGCAGGGCCAGCCAGCAAACAGCCTTGCAAATACATTGAAGACATAACATCACCTCCGTGTATTCCTGAAAATATTTAACCTGAATCTAATCATGAGGAGACAACCAGACAAATCCAATTTGAGGCCATTTGCCAAATATTCTGACTGGACTCTTAAAAAATGTCAAGGTATCGAAAGACAGAAAAAGACTGGGAAACGGTTCTAAATTAAAGAAGACTAAGGAAGACATGACATCTAAAAGCATTACGTAATTCTTGATTGGATCTTGGATTAAAAAAAAAAAACCACTGTCTTAGTCCATTTACGCTATAACAAAGCGCCATAGACTGGGTAATTTATAAACAACAGAAATTGATTGCTCACAGTTCTGGAGGCTGGGAGGTTCAATATTAAGGTGCCAGCAGATTGATGTCTGGGAAGACTTACTCTCTGTTTCATTGATGGTGCCTTTTGTGTCTTCACATGATGAGGGACAAGGCAGTTCCTTTCAACCTCTTTTATAAGAGCATGAATCCTAGTCATGAAGGCTCTACCCTCATGACTTAATCACCTCCTAAAGGCCCCACCTCTTAATACTACCACATTGACAATTAATTTCAACATATGAATTTTGGGGGACACATTCAGAACATAACGCCCAACAATAACACCACCACCAATAACTATGAAGATCATTGTTGGGACAATTAAGGAAATTTGAATATGAACTACATGTTAGAAAATGCATACATCAAGGTTACATTTTCTAAATGTGATGGTTGCATTTTGGTTATTTAGGAGAATGCCTTTCTTCTAGGGGGATACAGTGCTGAAGTATTTAGGGATGAAGTATGATGTCTGTGACTAGTTTAACTCTCAAATATTCATCAAAAACTATTGGTATGGACATTCAGAAACAGAACAATAAGACAAATGTAGCATAATGTTAACAATTGATGAAACTTGATGAAAGCCATAAGGGCATTAACTTTATTACTCTTGTAAATCATTAGTAGGTTTGAAAATTTTTCAAAATAAAATGTTGGAATATAAGGAATTTGGCTTCATTCTAGAATCAAAAGAAGCCATGGAAAGATGGTAGTCAATAATCAGGATTTGTAAACAAGGGATCGAAACCAGATTCAAACAGGAAAGTTACTAACTTGTGATCAGACATGATGGATGGATGATGTTAGTCCCCAGAGTTCAGAATCCAGATCCCCTCAGGTCCTACCACTCTGCTCCCAACTCTCCTCTCATTCCTGTTTCTCTGTACCACTTGGCCTCGTTGTTTTTTTAATTACAGACAAGAGTCCTCTGCCAGGGAACAGTGGCCTCAGGCGAGTCTGAGATTGCTTTTTTACTGCCTCTGAACCGTACTTTCACAAACAGATTCTATTTGAGGTTAGCCAGTTGGCAAGAAAGCATTCTCAATGGTCCTGGGGCATCCATAGGTTGCCCTTTGACCAGTCACTGAGGTCACTGAAATGAGTGATAATAATTGCTTCTCCCTCGTCCTGCACTTGCGCTGTGAATCGGTTTCTTCTCTGAGAAGCAGATGCCAAAAAAGGATTAGATTTACAAGAAATGTACTGAGGGAAATGCTAGCAAAGAATAGAGTGGAAGGGAGCAGGAATAGGTAGGGAGAGCCTTCAGACTATGATGCAGGCTTGACACTTGTGAAAGAAGAGAGGAAAGGAAGGACTAAGTAGGAAGAGCCTCAGGCCACAGCACAGATCTAAAAAGGTCTTGTCTTGGCTAATGGGGACAGCCTAAGAAATGATGGTCCATTGGAAAAGCACTACATAAGGCAGAAATATCCTACTTCTAGACCCCCACCATGCTTATTGGCTGGGAGCTGCCTTGGGGAAGCATAGTCTTTGTGTAAACAGCATGTGCATCCCAAGATGCAGCATCTGGAGCCTGTTAGTGGACTATACCACCACTCCTCCAGAATATAATTGAATTGCACATAGAAAGAGATTTGAATTGCACACTTCACAGTTGCCGCACTCTGTGGGTTGGAAAGGGAATGGATACCAGGTATATATCCACAGCAAAAGAAATCATTCTACCAAAAAGGCACATGCACTCGATTGTTCATTGCAGCACTATTCACAGTCGCAAACACATGGAATCAATATAGGTGTCCATCAATGGTGGACTGAATAAAGAAAATGTGCTACATGTACACCATGGAACACTATGCAGCCATAAAAAAGAATGAAATCATGTCCTTTACTGCAACATGGATGTAGTTGGAGACCATTATACTAAGTGAATTAATGCAGGAACAGAAAAGCAAATACTACATGTTCTTACTTATAAGTGGGAGCTAAACATTGAATACACATGGACATAAAGATGAAAACAATAGACACTAGGGACTACTGGCGGGGAGGATGCAAAGGGAGACAAGGGTTGAAAAACCACCCATTGGGTACTGTTCTCACTACTTGAGTGACAATCATTTATACACCAAGCCTCAGTGACATGCAAGGTACTCATGTAACAAACCTGCACATGTACCCCACAAAACTAAAATAAAAATTCAAAAAAAAAAGGGAATGGGGGAAATGGAAGAAGAGATGCTGGACAAGAAAAAGTATAAAAGTACATTTGTCCTGGAGGGAAAGAATCCTGCCTTTTCTTTGACTTTCAGTCCTCAGTTCTTCGAATCACTATATTCTTACACAGTAATGGATGTATAATAATCAAATTTATATTTTGGAGATGATCACAAAATGCGAGGTATAAAACAAATTTTATTTAATAATTGTAATCTAGCTCAGTCTAGCTGGAGTGATTCCTTTGAAGGTAAAAATGCATTTGATGTGTTTCTGGTGTGTTAAAAAAAAATTGCTGGTCTTAGTACCCTAACTTCCTGGGGTTTTTTTTTTCTCCCCCCAAATGGAATTTTGTGCTTGTTGCCCAGGCTGGAGTACAGTGGCACCATCTCAGCTCACTGCAACCTCCACCTCTCGGGTTCAGGCGATTCTCCTGCCTCAGCTTCCCGAGTAGCTGGGATTACAGGCATGCACCACCACGCTCGGCTAATTTTTGCATTTTTAGTAGAAACGGGGTTTCAGCGTGTTGGTCAGGCTGGTCTCTAACTCCTGACCTCAAGTGACCCACCTGCCCCAGCCTCCCAAAGTGCCAGGGTTACAGACGTGAGCCACCTCACCCGGCCAACTTCCTGTGTTTTCTAATTCAACTTCAGGATGCCTGAGTGTTCTTGTTCCTTATTTAATAGTTGTGTGAGTTAGTGGTAGACCTAGAAATAGAAACTAAGTTTCCTCCATGGTCAACCCTTTTTTCCTGCCTCAGCCACATTGTACAGATAACCAGAGCTGGAACACACCAAGGTTGGATTGTTACTGAGAGATGGATACGATGTTGAAATGAAGACCTGAGTTTTGTCTGGAATAGAACTGTTAAAATGAGGTGTCATGGTACAGCTGCTAGGGAAAACAAATAGCAGTTCCTCAAAAGACTAAGCATAGAATTACTGTACGATCTAGTAATTCCACTTCTGAATATATACCCAAAAGAGCTGAAAACAGGAACTCAAATAGATCTTTGTACACTTGTGCTCATAGGGCATTATCCACAATAGCCAAAAGGTGGAGGCAACCAAAGGGTCCACTGACAGATGAATAGATAAAGAAAACATAGTGTAATATTATTCAGCCTTAAAAAGAAAGGAAATTCTGACACAAGCTACAACAGGACAATGAGGACATTATGCTAAGTGATATAAGCTAGTCATAAGAGAACAAATACTATATGATTCTATTGCATTATTAAAAAGGAGAAACTAATCTCTGGTGTTAAAAGTCAAAATAGTGGTTTACCTTTGGGGAGGTGGGGGAGGTGTGAGGGGAGGGAGTGGCTGGGTTAAGAGTGGCTCCTGGGTGTAGGCAGGGACCTATTTTTTAATCTGAATGATGGTCACCATGGGTGTATTCACCTTGTGAAATTTCATTGAACTTTACATGTATATAAAATTATTTAGGCACTTTTCTGCATGTATACTTGAATCTTAAAAAAATCGATTAAAATGCTGGATCAGGAGTAATTAGGATTGTAGAGTCACCATAGAGTTTGAGAAATTAGTCTTTACCTAATTGCTACTCAGAATTGACATGGTGGATAGTTTTAGGCCAAGCTGTGGGACAATGGAGACTTTTTTAGCATAAAGCATGTATCAGTTGTGGGACTGTATAGGAGTTAATGGCAGAGCCACTGGCATTTTAAAGGTGTGCTTCATGTTAAAAACTCTTTCATGTACGTTCTCTCACATGAGTTCCACACAACAGCCCTGAGAGTAGCAATTGCCATCACAGCTACCTTCCAGGTAAGAAAACCAATATTCAGAAAATCAAGTGACTTACTTAAGGTGTCTTAGCTAGTAAGCAGTGGATTCAGAGTTAAAGCCCAGATAGGTTGACTCCAAAGCTTGTGTTAGCTCATCTTCCCCACTCTACCTCCAGATATCTTTTAGTAATTGGCAACTTCCCCTCCCTCACATAATACTGTGTCTAGGTAGCATAGTTCTGGTAATTATCTATACATTTCTATCATAGGGAAATAATTCTATAATTTTCTTGGTGCTTTCTCTGTTTACAAATTAGATTTGTTTTTATTGTTTTAGATTTTAATTTGGTGCTTTTTTAAGAATTAGAGTACATTAAAGAGTTATTTTTATTTAGGCTTTTACATTATAAAAGAAGTATAATGATATCATGGTGGTTTATGCCTGTAATCCCAGCACTTTGGGAGGCTGAAGTGGGCGGATCATTTGAGGCCCGGAATTAGAGACCAGCCTGGCCAACGTGGTAAAACCCCATTTCTACCAAAAGTACAAAAATTAGCTGGGCATGGTGTCGCATCCTCAAATCCCAGCTACTAGGGAGGCTGAGGTAGGAGAATTGCTTGAACACAGGAGGTGGAGGTTGCAGTGAGCTGAGATCGTGCCACTGCACTGCAGCCTGGGTGACAGAGCAAGACTCTGTCTCAAAAAAAAAAAAAAAAAGTATAACGACATTAAAGGAAATTGAGAAATTAAGAAGTCATCTAGAATCCTGCCATCCTAATCCAATCGCTATTTACATACTTTTGCTTGTTTTTATGAAATTTATTTTTTAAGCCCTTTTCTTGAGGAATGATTGATGTGCAAAAGCTGTACACATTTAATGTATACAGCTTGACTTTGGAGATAGGTCAATTACTACTTAAATTGTGGTATTCCTTTTAAATCTTTTCTCATACATTTATTTTTTTCTACTTTTCACACTTAAGAATACATATCCTAGAGTTTAAAGAGTATTTAAGACTACATTTTTAGAATTTCTTTTTTGTATCGAGAGTAAAACATTCTTGTTATTTAAAAAATTACAAACTGAAAAAATATGAAAAAAACTATCTTAATTGCAAGACTGAGCAAGAACTAGTCCAAATGATTTATTGGGTTTCATTTAAACATATTGACACTGGAGGGGAACAACAGATACTGGGGCCTGTTGAGAGGTGCGGGAGGAGGGAGAGCATCAGCATAAGTAGCTAATGCATGCTGGGCTTAATACCTAGGTGATGGCTTGATAGGTGCAGGAAACCAGCATAGCACATGTTTACCTATGCAACAAACCTGCATGTACTGCACATGTACCCTGGAACTTAAAATAAAATTTAAAAAACATTACTGGGTTTCTTTCCACTCCTTGTTTTCTATAGATGTGGAATATTCATTTAGATATGGAATCACACTACATATACAAAATTGCATTCTACTTTTTTCTCACTTGTCATATTCTTCCAGGCCATCACATATTCTTTGAAACCATAATGTTAATGGCCACATAACAAATATTGGATTAAAATATTTAAAGGGAAAACAATTTCCCTCTACAACTTTTTTATTCTTAATATTCTCTTCTATTTTATGAACATATAAGCATATGGTTTTTGATGTAATTTTAAAGACTGCAAGCCTTTTAAGAGGAAGAAGTACTTGGAATAAACTACAGAATCTAGTCTTGAATCAAAATGTGACCTCATCAGGGGTGCTGCCAAGCAGAGGATGGCCTATTAAAATTTTTAGATTGGGTATAACTATTGTTTCTGGATTAAAGAAACTACAGAAACTGGTATTGTAATATTTATTTATATAACTAAAGGAAGTTTTACATTATTAGGGCAAAATAGTCTATGACTAATGATGTCAAATGAAGCTATATATTTGAATATACCCCAAGTATCTTCAGTCTTGCATATGTACCCACTGGCCTACTTGCCAGAAATTTGTCCATCACCAAGTTTCTTTATGGCATTCCCATCGTGCTCTTCTCTATGCTGAGTCCTGGAGCTAGCATAGTTACAGGGCTGCCATTGGCAATCGTAGAGTTCTGCTAGCTCCCACCCTCACTCCCTCCACTGTAATTGCTTTAGGATTCATCCAGGCTCTGGGTCAAGGCCAGAAAGAAGAGGAATTCCCTCTCTTTCCCATTCCAAAGGCTGTCAAGTCCCAGGATTATTAACAGGTGAAACAACCATTCTCTTTAAAGAAATCCTTCTCCTTTGACTAGGGAGAGATCCTATTCTCTTGGCCCCAAGAAGGCAAAAGCAAATTAGTTCAGTCTTGGCCGGTGTCCCATGGTCTGAGTCATTCTTTGTTATCCACGATTTTTGGAGTGACAGATGCCTCATAAATATAAATAGGTCAACTTATCCCACCTAAAATCAAAATGTGTTGGAAAAAATCAAAATGTGTTGGAACAAAGAACCACAGTTTGTGTTCCAGTCAGATTCAGGCTGCCCATTTGGGAATACTGAAAAACAGAGGGAGACAAAAATTATAAGATTATACAGTGTCCAAGTAACAACCTCTGTGCCTGTTTCCACTTCTTTAAGTTCATTATAATGAGGCATGCCCCCTGACTTGAAAGCAAAGATTCAATTAAAATAACAGGTTATCCTGTCATTTTCCAAACAGGTATGTTCATCAAATGCTTTAGAGGATTAGTGTTCAGCTTTGTGGCTTTTTATTTCAGCCCTGGATGTTGCAGACAAGTGCTCATAAACATGAAGACTCTGCAGGCTGTGTTGTGTCTTCAGTCTCACATTTAGCAAATTATGGATGTTCTGTATGTTGTAATAATAGTTGTATATTCCTGATTTAAAACTGCATCTTGTTGAAGGCACTAATGGAAATAAATACATGCCTACTTTTTAAAACTCACAAATTATTTTTGACATTGTAGGTATATATAAAGTTATTGTTCATATTGTAGATATAAATAAAGTATACCCTGTGGGTATATCTTTCTGTCCAAACTTCACTGAGAATCTTGTATCTTCTAAGACTGTCCTGCACTTTGCCATGTTTGCCTGAGAATGAAGAAAAGAAACTTTATGGGAATGAACCCTTAAGAATGGAGAGAACTCTACTCTTGCCTTCAGCTACTCAGGACATTTTAAAATTCTTCCCCCAGTGTTCCCTTCTCTGAACATTCCTCACTCCAAATATTTATACGACCCTGAAATCCATTGTTTCCTTGATGCAGACTAGAATTATGTGCTCTGTGAATGTCTACAGCAGGGGAGGAAGGAGAGCTAGAGGAAAACACAGGGAATGCTAATAAAGAGTCTGATAGTGGTAAAATAAAATTGTTCCACTGACATTTATATGGTAATACAAAGGAGAAGCCTATTCCATTGTATTTTATAGTCACAGAGCATAATTTAACTTAAAAAAAGAGTAGCATCATTGCCAAAAGCCACATACTTATATATATATGTGTGTGTGTGTGTGTGTGTATATATATATTTGTGTATGTATATATATATGTGTGTGTATATATATACACACACACATACTTACATATATGTGTGTGTGTATATATATATATAAACTTGATACATATAAATATATATATATAAACTTGATACATATAAATAAACTTGGTATATATAAACTTGACATACATATTATATATAAAAATATGTATCTTTATATAGAATATATTCTATATATTTATGTGACTATACAAAGTTAATACTGTTATATTTATATATCATTATATATATCAACATGAAATATAATTCTTGATATATATCAAGTTGATATGGTTTGGCTGTGACCTCACCCAAATTTCATCTTGAATTGTAGTTCCCATAATCCCCATGTGTCGTGGGAGAGACCTGGTGGGAAGTGATTGGATCATGAGTGTAGTTTTCCCCATGCTGTTCTCATAATAATGAGTGAGTTCTCACGAGATCTGTTGGCTTTATAAGCATCTGGCATTTCCCCTGCTGGCACTCAATCTCTCTCCTGCCACCCTGTGCAGAGGTGCTTTCCATCATGATTCTAAGTTTCCCGAGGCCTCCCAAGCCATGTGGAACTGCAAGTCAATTAAACCTCTTTTCTTGATAAATGATCAAGTCTCAGGTATTTTTTCACAGCAGCATGAGAATGGACTAAAGCACAAGTTTATATTTTAATCAAATATATGAATATGTATTTATATACATACTTGATAATATATACATATATGTGTGTGTATAATATACAATTATATCATAATCATATATATATATTTGATATATGTATCCTCAAGTGAAAAATAGTACATGATTTCACTTTTTCTAGGTCAAATGTAATTTCTGATCAGAATCCTGCTGGGCTTTCCAGCAAATTATCCCCAGGAAAGAAGCCCAGTAAATTTGGAGTTTGGTTGAATTTCAAATTTGATTTTAAAATTCCTTTATATTTGGAGATGCTGTGTTGTTTTCCTTCTCTAATTTCAAATAAAACAGCAACCGTGGACTGAAACTCTTGGTATAAATAACAAGGAAGTTCTAATGATGAAGGTTTCCCATTAAGGAGCAAGAAGATTCCTATCTTTGAAGAGAATATAAATTATTTCAGAGTAATACAGTGAGTAATGTCTGTTCTCAATAGGTAAATCAATTGCCAAAGCCCTAAGATGAAAGTTTTCTTGAGACAAAAAACCAAGCCTTTGAAATATCTGTCCTAGATATCTATTAGGTTAGAAGTCCAATTTCCCATCCCCACCTCTGGGAATTGCCTCCTGTATAATGGACATGGTGGCACAGCCAAGGCTGATTAGATTGGGGCACCTGATCTAAACAGGAAGTTGGAGCTGAGACTAAGAGCAACCAAGGTTAAGGATGGTTAAACCAGTAATGTGCCAACTCTGACATCATTACAGTGCCTGTCAAACTTTGTGTGCTATAAAACAGAAAAAGCTGGGAAACAGAATGGTCCGGAATTTCAAAGCTCTACCAGCCATTTTAGGGTAGTCTCTGGTCCTGATTTCATCCTGAATCCAGCTACATTTTGCCTTTGGGTTTCCTAGTGGCCACTGTCATCTTTATAATGAACCCAGTTTTCAGCCAAAGTTAAAACCATCAAGCTCTGCTACTTTCAACCAGGAAAAGCCCAATACAATGCTTTTAGAAATTATGTGTGTACCTATGCAACAATCTTGAATGTTCTTCACATGTACCCCAAAACCTAAAATGCAATAAGTAAATAAATAAATAAAAACTCTTATAATTATTTACTTAAAGCTAAAGCCATTCCTGTTTTAAATGCTAAATTCAGAGTAGCCTGATATGAGTGTTATTATTATTTTTGATGTTTTAAAAAGATGGTAGAGAATTTTAAAAACACATCATTCTGTTGTTTTGATTCCGTATGTTCCTCTACAAAAGAATTTTTTAAAAAAATTAGTCAAAAAGAGAAGAAAACTTTGTGTTTTTTTGCTAGAGACTAATTGACAATTCAGGACACATACTTTTAGGGAAGATTTTACATTTCTGAGTCTTTCCTGATGGTAGATTTGACTATTCCCTCCTTGTGTATCAAAGCATATTGCTTATGACTATTATAAATGTATCATATTGTGTAGTAATTAGTTATTAATCTTTGAAATTCATTACCACTTGACTCTGTGCTACACATTAGGAATACAAGGTTGAGAAAACTACAAGCCCAGGCCTCCAGAGAAGACAAATAGGCATAACAGCATGTCAGGTGGGACTTTCTCTCTGCCCCAGTGGCTGACAAGTGCCTGCATATTCAAGAGAAGGCAAGGAATTGCTAAGAAGTAGCAAAGTCAATTCTATGACTCTAAGCCTTCATTTGAAGTCAGTCTAAAAAAGAGAAGCTTCTTTTTTTTGGATGGCGCAAGAAGATGGTGGCATAGAAAGCTCTCCCTTGCAAGGACACCAAGTTAACAACTATCTACACAGAGAAAACAACTTAGTAAGAACCAAAAATCAGGTGAACACTCATGGCAACTGGTTTTAACTTTGTATCACTGAAAGAGGCACTGAAGATATAGAAAAAAAGTCTTGAATCACTAATGCCCCCCTCCCCTACCCCTAGCAGCAACAGCATGCTGCAGAGAGCATCTCTGGACACCAAGGAAGGAATAACATCAATTGTGAGGTATTGAGCTCACTGCTGTCCTGTTAAAGCAAGAAAGAAAACTGGACCAATCTCATCTGATGCCCACCCACAGAGGGGGCATATAAATCAGCCCTAGCCAGAGGGGAATCGCAGATCTCAGCTGTCAGAACTTGAGTGCCTGCAAACCTCACCACGAAGAGCTAAAGCACTCTGTGTCTCCAAATAAATTTGGAAGGCAGTCTAGGCCATAAGCACAGCAACTCTGAGGTAAGACCTAGTGCTGACCTAGGCCCAGAAACAGTGGACTAGGGGGTCATACAACATACTGAGATACAAGCTGGGACAAGTCAAGGGAGTGCTGGCATCACCCCTCCCTAAACCCCAGGCTGCACAGCTGGAGACTCCAAAAGAGATCCCTTCTTTCCACTTGAGGAGAGGATAGGGAAGAGTGAGTAGGACTTTGTCTTGCATCTTGGATACCAGCTAAGCCACAGCAAGAGAAGGCACTAGTCAGAGTCATGAGGCCCCCATTTCAGGCCTTAGCTCCCAGATGACATTTCTAGGCACACCTTGGGCCAGAACGGAACCCACTGGCTTGAAGGAAAGAACTCAGATCTGCCAGAATTCATCACCTGCTAACTGAAGATCCCTTGGACCCTGAATAACATCAGTGATACCTAGGTTCTACATCAAAGGCCTTGGTGAGCCTCTAAGACTCTCTAGCTTAGGTGAGACTCAGCCCAATACCAGCTGTGATGCCTACAGGGCAAAACTCCTTCAGCTTGAGAAAAGCAGAGGAAAAAGTAAAGGGGACTCCATCTTATACCCTGGGTACCAGCATGGCCACCATGGGGCAGAGCACCAAGCAGGCTCTTAGGGTCCCTGATTCCAGGACTCAACTCTTGAACAGCATTTTTGGACCTGCCCCAGGCCACTGGGGAGCCCATTTCCCTGAAGGGTAAGTTCCAGGTCAGTAAGCATTCACCCCAAGCTGACTTGAGAGCCCTTGGGCCTTAAGGGAACATCAGTGATAGTCTGGCAGTACTCCTCATAGCCTGGCATGGCAGTGGCCATGGGGTGAGGCTCATCTGCTTTTGGAAAAGGGAGGAAACAGTGGAAAGGACTGTGTCTTGTGGTTTGAGTGTTAGCTCAGCTGCAATACAGTAGAGCACCAAGTAGACCACCAAGGTTTTTGACTTCAGTCCCTGACTCCTGGACACCTCTGGACCCACACAAGGACTGGTGGACCTTGCTGCCCTGAAGGGAATGACACAAGCCTAGCTGCTTTTGCCACCTGCTGACTGTAGAGCCCCAGGGTCTTAAGCAAATATAGGCAGTAGACAGGAACTGGTTATAGCAGGCCTTGGGCAAGACCTAGTGCTGTGCTGGCTTCTGTCTAACCCAATGCACTCATAGTGGTGGTGGCCACCAGGGTTCTTATATCACTCCATCCTCAGCTACAGGTGGCTCAGAACAGTTTTAAATGGTTCTGTTTGTTTGGGAGAAAGTAAGGGAAGACAGCAAGAGTTTCTGTTTGATAACCTAGAGAATTCTTCAAGATCTTGTCCAAGACCATCAAGGTGGTACCTCTATGGATCTACAGGAACCATAGTGTTACTGGGCTTAGGGTGCCCCATAAAGCAGATACAGCTTAGATCCTAACACCCAAGTTCTTTCAAATATCTGGAAAGCCTTCCCAAGAATGATGACTACAATAAGCCCAGACAATGAAGACTACAATAGATACCTAACTCTTTAATTACCAGACACTGAAGAACATCTACTAGCATCAACACTATCCACTATCTATGTTCATTTGACTTCACCAAATGAACTAAATAAGCTACCAGGGAACATTTTGGAGAAACAGAGATATGTGACCTTTCAGATAGACAATTTAAAATAGCTGTGTTGAGGAAACTCAAAGAAATTCAAGGCCAGGCATGGTGGCTTATGCCTTGTAAGTAATTCCAGCACTTTGGGAGGCTGAGGCAGGCAGATCACAAGATCAGGAGTTCAAGACCAGCCTGGCCAACATAGTGAAACCCCGTCTCTACTGAAAATACAAAAATTAGCTGGGTGTGGGGGTGTGTGTCTGTAGTCCCAGCTACTCAGGAGGCTGAGGCAGAAGAATCGCTTGAATACGGGAGGCAGAGGTTGCAGTGAGCCAAGATCATGCCGCTGCACTCCAGCCTGGGCAACAGAGCGAGGAAAAAAAAAAAAAAAGAAATTCAAAATAACACAGAGAAGGAATTCAGAATTCTTTCAGATAAATTTGATGACGAGATTGGAATAATTTAAAAGAATCAAACAGAAATTCTGGGACTGAAAAATGCAATTGGCATACTGAAGAATGCATCAGAGTCCTTTCATAGCATAACGGGTCAAACAGAAGAAAGAATTAGTCTAGCCTGTGTAACATGGTGAAACCCCATCTCTGTAAAAAATACAAAACTTAGCCAGGCACGGTGGCATGCTCCTCTAGTCCCTCCTGAGGTGGGAGGATTGCTTGAGCCCAGGAGGTGGAGGTTGCAGTGAGCCAGCACTGCACTACTGTACTCCAGCCTGTGCAACAGAATGAGATCCTGTCTCAAAATAATTTGAAAAATTTTAAAAAACAAAGAATTAGTGAGCTTGAAGACAGGCTATTTGAAAATACACAGCCAGGGGAGATAAAAAAGAATTAAAAACAATGAATCCTGCCCACAGGATCTAGAAAATAGCCTCAAAAGGGCAAATCTAAGAGTTATTGGTCTTAAAGAGGAGGTAGAGAAAGAGATAGGCGTAGAAAGTTTATTCAAAGGGATAATAATAGAGACGTCCCCAGACCTAAAGAAAGATATAAATATCCAAGTACAAGAAAGTATAGAACACCAAACAGATTTAATGCAAAGATTACCTCAAGGCATTTAATAATCAGATTCCCAAAGGTCAAGGATAAAGAAAGGATTCTAAAAGCAGCAAGAGAGAAGAAACAAAGAAACATATAATGGAGCTTCAATATGTCTGGTAGTAGACTTTTTAGTAGAAATTTTACAGGCCGGGAGAGGGTGGCATGACATATTTAAAGTACTGAGGGAAAAAATCTTTTACCCTAGAATAGTATATTCAGTGAAAATATCCTTCAAATATGAAGGTGAAATAAAGACTTTCACAGACAAACAAAAGGTGAAGGATATCATCAATATCAGACCCACCCTAGAAGAAATGCTAAAGGGAGTACTTCAATCAGAAAGAAAAGGACATTAATGAGCAATAAATAATCACCTGAAGGTACAAAACTCACTGGTAATAGTAAGAAAAAGACAAACAATATTGTAACACTGTAACTGTGGTGTGTAAACTACTCTTGTCCTAAGTAGAAAGACTAAGCAGTGAACAAATCAAAAATAATATCTACAGTTTTTCAAGACATAGTCAGTACAATAAGATATAAAAAGAAAAATAGCAAAAGTTAAAAAGTGGGGGGACAAAGTTAAAGTGAATTTTTATTAGTTTTCTTTTTGCCTGTTTGTTATGGAAATCGTGTTAAGTTGTTATCAGGCAAAAATAATGGGTTATGAGATAGTATTTGCAAGCCTCATGGCAACCTCAACCCAACAAAATATATAATAGATACACAAGAAATAAAAAACGGGAAACTAAATTATATCAACGGAGAAAATCATCTTCACTAGAAGAATCAGGAAGAAAAGAAGGAAGAAAAGACTGCAAAATGACCAGAAAGCAAATAGCAAAATGGCAGGAGTAAGTTCTTACTTATCAGTAATAACATTGAAAATGTTCATGGACTAAACTCACCAATCAAAAGACACAGACTGACTGAATGGATGTGAGTGATACATATTTGAAATGAAAAGTTCTTATGAGCTTGTTTCCAAATAGAGTATTTTAAAAACACAGTTCAGTCCTGTATGGTCCACTCAGCAAAATAAACAATCAAATCATTAGCTACAATCTGCATGTACACACTATTGGCAAATGCTGACTCTAAGCTCAGATCAGTAGAAAAATATGTAGACACCTCTTGAGGAAGCTGGGTTTTAGCTGAGTTTGGAAAGCTGTAGTTGACACCTATTGATGGGTGAACCACAGAATCTAAGAGCTAAAAGCGATGTTAGAAACCTTCTATGTGGCCTGGCGCAGTGGGCTCACATCTGTAATCCCAGCACTTTAGGAGGACGAGACGGGCAAATCACCAGGTCAGGATTTTAAGACCAGCCTGGCCAACATGGTGAAAGCCTGTCTCTACTAAAAACACAAAAACTTAGCTGAGCATAGTGGCGGGTGCATATAATCCCAGCTACTCAGGAGGCTGAGGCAGGAGAATTGATTGAAGCCGGAAGGCAGGAGGTTGCAGTGAGCTGAGATTGCTCCACTGCACTCCAGCCCTGGTGACAGAGTGAAACTCCTCAGAAAAAAGAAAGAAAGAAAGGAAGGAGGGAGGGAGGGAGGGAAGGAGGAAAGGGAGGGAGGAAGGGACCTTCTATGTAAGACCCCATTTTGCCATCAAGGAAAAGTTGGCCTCTATGACTCATTAAATGTCAGGGGTACTAGTAACACAGGAGTAACAACGTAAACTCAAAAATCACAAACATATTTTGATGTCATAATTTTACATAACCCAATAAATAATACCACTTTATTAATGTGATCTTGGTTGATAATCAGATTTTTCTGGCTTGCTTTTATGCAGATTATTTTAGTGACTTTGTAATTGATATAATTGAAAGTATCATTAGTCACTCTTGGCAAATGCAAAATTGCAAATAATTTGTGATAATTTTTAATTTTGAGAAGAATATTCTGTTGATGCAATTATTACTCAAGCTGTTAGATTTTTATAAGCTATGACAATATTGGGATAAATTTCTGATAATTTATTTCAAAATATATATTTTAGTACATGTAGAAATGATGATTCTCATAGGACAGTTTTTCTAAAAAGATTTAACTCTTCATACAAATCAGTTTCATCTAAGTCTGAATTTAATTTTAAATGTAAATTTATACAATGGCATTTTAGTGTTTCCTCTGACATTTTCTGGAACTTGTGGAAGCCAAAAGTGACTTCATGACTTGTACATAATTCAAAATGCTTGTTTATACATTCTGTCACTGTATATTCAATTATAAGACTAATAATTTTTAAAATGTCTTCCTCATTAATAATTGGCTCCTCTGGTGCTTCATATATAAACAATGATCTTTTTCATCTAATATAACAGTCTTTAATATTTATATCTAAGCCTGTGAATATTGGTTTTCCAATGTTGCTGCAGTTTGCATAACAAGAGATTCTAAATTATTTGAAGTTGATAACTCCATGACATGCTCTACTGCAATGCCATTTTTGTTTGTTTTTATTTTGCAATAATTTATTGACAAAGTTTACTGCCTGAGTGCCAGCAGTTCCTGTCCTGATACTTGAACTGGAGAATTAACATTTGCATAGCTGATGAAATGATGGTCTCTGGGGACAGACAGGCAAGCTGTTCTCGCACTGTTGGTCCTAACACAGCCCCCATGCAAAGCCCCTCCTCTCCGCTGGGGTCACCGCTACTGCCACCACCTGCAGCTTCGGTGGCACCACCAACAACCCAAGCTAGGCCTCCTCTTTGGGGCATGACAGCACTCCAGACTACTGTGAGCATGCATGCAGGCACTGGGCCGCCTGCCCAACTGGTCAGTGCTCATGTTGCTTACTGCCGGCTGTGCTCATGGCCTTGACCCTGAACATACCCACAAAGACACCTGAGCATGTGCATGTTCCATTGTCCCACTGGGTTTCACTTACAAAATACAAATTTAAAGGTCAAATACTTAAGAAATTCTGCATGGTGACAGCAGAGCATGAAGCCAAGCACAGGCCCCTTCAAAGATCTGCCACTACACAGGTTGCATGCCCATAAAGCCACCCTGTCCACAGCAAAGATTGATCCAGTTCAAAACGTCAGTAGCACTGAGGTTGAGAGCCTTACTGAAGATTAGCTTTGTCTGACTTAGAATTTCATGTAAATTAAAACTGTCTGTTCAGAGCTCTTCTTTTCATTTAAGTCAGATTTGTTGAAGGTATAACTTATATACAGTAAAATCCATCCCTTTGAATACACAGATCTACAAGTTTTGACAAACATACTAAAACCCCCAATAAAGATATTGAACAGTTCCATCACCTCCCAAAATTGCTCTCATTTGAGATTAGAGTTTAAGGGACAGAGACCTACTGTTTGAGGAAGATGAATTCAGATTAATGTAGGAATCTGCAGCATGCTATGGAAACGGCTTGATTTAGGAGTTAATAAAAATAAAAATGACCAAACTGGTGATATCTGGCCTGCCAAAGGGGATATCTGTTAATAGTAAGAAGAAATTTATGAGGAATGAATCAAGAAGTTTTAAAATACAGGGCCATTGTATATTTTGAATATTTTAGCTGTTTAAGTGTATGAAGTTTTCTGAAATATTAGAGTTGTATTTCATTTAGAATTATATTGGGACTATTGAATTTAATTCTGTTTGTTACCTCTGAAATTACTGCCTTCTGTGTAAAATAGGATGAGGAGAGGACCAATATAGACAAAATACATACACACACTCTGTGTCATAGCCTAAGGCAGGTGGGGACACCTTATCATAGAAGAGTCTGTCGTAGGCACCCCATTTTCTTCAACCTGGAGAAATTTCTCAAGGTGTTACAGATTGATTTGTTGCCTTGATTAGTTTAAATGCTCACAAGTAAATATTTTTTTTAAAAAAGGACACCACGCAATCTAGCTGCACTAGAAAAAAAAGAAAGATCATAACTCTATAATACAAGAGAAATAAATAAATGTAGGAATACCTTTGGGGCAGTAGCTTCGACACTTGATTGCACAAAATGGTAGGTAGCAAAAGTGAGCCACAGATGCCCAGACCATTTTTTTTTCTATTATTCTGCTGTGTAGGCCAACTGAATGGAGTCCAAATTTTATACAGCTGAAACTGAGGACTCTTACTGTCCAGGCAGCATAATTGGGGTAGATCAAAACATTTTATGTGGGTTCTCTGCAAATTCCCAAAATTGAATATACCCAAGAAAATACAAGCTTTGTGTCTGTATGTGCGTACAAACCCATACTCCCAATCCATAGACATTCTGTATACTTCTACGGAGTGTTTTTGAGGTGGTGTGTGAATAAAAATTAAATACATATGTGTTTTGGTTTTATGCACCCTAAACTTGATTAAGTAATTAAGCATTTGCTTATTGCACGTGATGTTGTCCTTCTGTTTTTCTACGATGCTTCAATTTGATTGCTAACTGGCAAGAAGCAACTTTTTTTTTTTTTTTGAAACAGGGTCTCACTCTGTCACTCAGGCTGGAGTGCCATGGACCGATCGATAATGGCTCACTGCAGCCTTGACCTCCCAGGATCAGGTGATCCTCCCACCTCAATCTCCCAAGGTAGCTGGGACTGCAGGCACATGCCACAAAGCCTGACTAATTTTTTAAATTTCTTGCAGAGGTGGGTGTCCCACTGTGTTGCTCATGCTGGTCTTGAACTCCTAGGATCAAGCAATCCTCCCTTCTCAGCCTCCCAAAGTGCTGGGATTATAGGTGTGAGCCAGCCAAAAAGCAATTTTCAATGGAGAGAAGGTTGCTTATAGATATGATGGAGAGTTATTATGAGGAAGAAAATTGCAGAAGAAAAGGAAGACAACAGGGGCCTTGTGGCTTGGAAAGGAAGAAAAAGAATGTGTCTGGAAACAGGGGGAGTAGTAGATAAACGTTTATCAACGATAACAGGCAGAGACAAATAATAACATCAGAAATATTTTTTGGACATTACCTTGTAAAAGATGAAATAGAATTGAATTTGATATTAAACTTCAAGTGGCCTTATATTTTTCTTGAAAGGCATATATATATTTGGTTTCTGAAAGTAACTGAGATACAACCTTCCAATTCCCCCTTCCCCTTTGTAATCTATGGGTTGTGAATCATGCCTGGGGGGCTCTCAGAATGCCTTCACCAAGTAATGATGTGTCAACTTCAGCTCGGGTTTTTATGGCAGATTTTATGGAGAAGAAAAAATAACTGTTATTATTAAACTGAGAGTGACTAGCATTATCACTGACATGTTTCTTGAAATGCAAACACTGCCCCCATTTTAACACATGCACATTTTGTCTATGGTTCTTTTGTCTTGGTAGGTTAAGGAATTATTGTCTGTGTAATTTATTCTGGTTCAGGTAAATTGAGAGTGTGATGCAGTCTCAGTCTAAGGGCCATGGCACACCAGGCCACACTAGGGTCTAATCTATTCTTGAATATTCTATGAATCCTATGTATGTATATGTGTGTATATATATATATATATATGTGTGTGTGTGTGTGTGTATATATATATATGTGTATATATATATATGTATATATGTATATCTATGCACAATAGAAAGGAAATAGGAAGATAGGGAAGAAAAAAAGATACTTAAAGAACATCTGTTATGTATGGTTGATGAAACCTAAGTTGCCCTCAGAGTCAATGCAGGGCCATCCACCCACTCTATATGTATTGCCATGAGTGAGAGCAAAACAAGAGACTCTCCTTGTGTGTCTAGAGGGTTTGGAGACGCCCAAAATACTAATTATACTAATTACAATTACCCAGAAGTCATCTCAAGGTGATAAAAGCACAAAGCAATAGATATTTTTTTAGCAGAAATCGCTTTTGTTGTATATTCTCTTTTGGAGAAACAGAGTGAACAGAAAGGAGAGTAATAGGCAGACATTGTCAGGGCACATGGAAGCACCATTCAAGAAGGAGCAGAGCCTGATGGATCAGAAGGCTTTGTTGAAATGAGAAGGTTTGCTTGACTAAGTAGCTCTGAGTTGTGCCACCTCCAGAACAAGCTTATGCCCACAGTGAGTGTGGTAAATGTGAAGATGTTCCGCATGTCCCCGTCAGGTCAGTCGTCTCCCAGGGTAGGCCATGCTCAGTGACCCAGTGAAGCAGGAGTGTGAAGGCCTGGTGATCTCAGTCCGACAGTGTGCCCAAACCTTGATCTTGATTTTTCTGGGAATTTGAATCTTAAGTGGAGATACCAGCAGAAGGCAGTTGGAGTTGAGTCATATAATGGCGGTGATCAAGAGATTGTCCTTCGATTCCTGGTACTGCATTTACTAAAACCATCCTAGTTCCTGTAATTTCCAAGCTGTGTTTTTTTCAGCTCTCATTTCACATTGTACACTATCACATCAGTCTTCCAATAAATCCCTTTTGCTTCTCAAGTTAGTCAATGTATTTGTCAGTTCTAACTAGGAAAACAAAAACTGCTTTTGTGTTTGTACCAGATGCAGGGGATTATAAATGGGTGATGAAAGATCTGTGAAGCCAACCTCACACTGTGAAACAACCTAGAGATTAACCATAGCAGGAAGCTGCTGTCACCCTTAGGCTGGAGGGATAAAGGGAAAAAGTGGTGTTATCAGAACTAGGAGGCCAGAGTTGCCTGGAACAAGTTGAAACCACAGTAGACCTACCTGGCAGAAACTAGAGCAATAAAAGAGACCCAGCTGTAGCAGGAGAAGCTGCTGGAGACAGAGCGGGAGAGAAGAAACACTGTGGCATCTCCTTTCTTCTCACCTGCCACACTCCTGCCAGTGCCTCTCATTAGATAAAGCCAGCTGACATAGGAGCCTGGCTGACCAGATCAGCCTGACTGTGTTACAGAGTCCAGAGCCAGCACTGTCATGATGTGTTTCAGTCCCCTCCCATGAAAAACCCTAACTGATAATAGCCATTGGGGGACCTTCTGGTACAGGTGCCTTGTATTCTTTAAATGATCATTTGTACTATGAATTGTACACCTTATTGTAATGGTGATTATATGAACCAAGCACTGTGCCAGGCACTGTTTACATTCCTTCTTATAAAGTAAATCTAAATATCCAATATAAATTCATGTAGCTCCATGGCATTGGCCTTAAGACAGGCTGGTTTGAAATCATACCTATTCAAGACCTTTCAGATACTGCACAATAAAAGATTAGTTTCACAGTATTCTCTTAATATTTCTAAACTGAGCATGCAGTGCCGTGTGAATAAGAAATAAAACCCAGTTAATTGAGCCCTAGGGAATGGAGAATAAAGAACCAATTGTCAAAACCTCAAGGAGTGCAGTTGTTTACTGTATTTTACAGAGCAAAAACAAGTATAGCTGGAAAGTTACTGTATATACAATCAATTTGCTAATAGTATGTTTGTGAAATGTCAATTACACTGTACAAATCCCTCTAATGACTTAGATTTCTGTTTTTGTTGTTGCTGTTTTACCTCTAATACATGTTTCTTTTGTGATTTGATGAAATGTTGCTGTCTCATTGTTGGTTATGGGGTTATTTATCTTTGTAAATATCCAGCAGAAAAATCATACCTTTTATGGAAAAAATATTTTTAGCAATTGTTCCAAAGCAAGTTGCCTATGAAGTTTTCTCCCTGGCCTCTTGGCATCATAAGGATACAATTTTTAAAACTGCTAAGGCTACAGATTTTCAATTTCATTCTTGCCTATGGAAAATTACAGAAGAAATACAGCTGCTTTGAAAAGAAAAATAAACCTACCTACTACATTTGATTTGTGGAGAAAAAAATAGAATAAATCGTTTTAATGATAATAGGAATTTAAAATGTGTTCTAAAGGAAGCTGGGTTCAAATCTTTGACTCAAAGCTGTCTCTTAAAATGCAAATAATTTAGGGTGGTATGGCAAACCCTCCACACTCTCCTGAGAAGTAAATAAACATGATTTGTTGCTAATAATTTATAAGAAGTAATAAGATTTAGCTTGAACACAATGAAAGAAATTAAAGGCCAACCAAGCCAAATGACTGTAGCTTAGTTTAGTGCACCTAAGAATTTCAACAACCAGTGTCTCCGCACACGCATGATTCCAGCTTTGCCAAAAGAAAGTCAGAGAAGAGTTTAAGTTTCATAGATTTCTACTTCTGGTTTCCAGACATAGGGTCATGGAAAAGGGAGCAAATAAAGGTTGACTTTACAATGCACAGGATTAAGATCTTTCTTGAAAGTTATGGCGATTCTAGATGTCAAAGTTTGAAAAGGTTGCATGGCTGAAAAATCTCTTAAGACTAAGTTCAGACCCTGAGGTAAAAATATTCCAGTGGTTTATCAAGTCAGTCACAAAGGTCCATTTTCCAAAGTAATAGGCTGTAAGAGATAAGAGTTTCAAGAAGATAAATGTTTTGAGATATATCTAAATTCCTCCCTCCCATTCATTAAAACATTGCTGTCATTCATTTCACTTCTTCATATGTTGTAATCATCCAATCCAATCCAATGTTATTATTATAACTTCAAACTGCTATATCCATTAGACCAACTAATAATGAGAAAAGTAAAATATGCTATTTTACCTTGATTTATGTCTTCTTCAATAGTCTTCCTTTATTTATGTAAATCCAGATTTTTGACCTATATCATTTTTCTTCTCTGTGAAGAACTTTCAACTTTTCTTAACAGGGAAGATACCTTGCAATGAATTTGGTTTTTATTTGTCAGAGGCTCTATGTTTCTTTCCTTTTAAAGGATAATTTCACTGGATAGAATTCTAGACTGTTAGCTTTTTTCTTTCAATACTTTATTCCACTCCATTGTTTTCTTGCTTGCATGCTTTCTAACAAGAAGTCCTTAATCCTTAACCTTGTTCTTCTACAGGTAAGGTGTTACCATGCCCACCTCCCCAACTTGACTTCCTTAAAGATTTTTGGTTTTCCACAGCTTGAATATGATATGCCTAGAAGTAGATTTTTTGGCATTTATCCTAGTTGGTGTTCTCTGAGTTTCGTGGATTTCTGGTTTCGTGTCTGGAGAATTTTGGAAAGTTCCCCAGCCATTTGTTACTTTAAATATTTTTTCTGTTCCACTTTCTCTTTCTTCTTCTTCTGATATTCCTGTGACACATATGTTACATCTTTTGAAATCATCCTGCAGTTCTTGGATATTGTGTTTCATTTTAAAATTCTTTTTCCTCTTTGCATTTCAGTCTGGCAAGTTGCTATTGCTGTATCTTCAAGCTTGATGATTCTTTTCTTGGTCATGTCTAGACTGCTGATGAGCCTATCAAAGCCATTCTTCATTTCTGTCACTGTGTTTTTTATCTCTAACTTTTTTTTATTCTTTCTTAAATATTTCATTTCTTTGCTTACATTACTCATCTGTCTTGCATGTTGCTACTTTTTTCATTGGTACCCTTAACATATTAATCATAGGTATTTTAAATTTTCTATATGGTAATTCCAAAGTCATATCTGAGTCTGGTTCTGAATCTTGCTTTGTTTCTTCAAACTCTGTTTTTTATTTTTTAATTTATTATTATTATTATGCTTTTTAGTATTCTTTGCATTTTAAAAAAATATTATTACTTAAGCATTTTAATTTTTCACTGGGTGAGGAAATTAAATTCCACCTCTAAAAAGTGCCGTCTCTGGGGTGGATATGTCTGGTCTGGGAAGGCGTTGCTGTGCATTTTTTTGTTGTTCTATATGATGTTGTATTTTTATTGTTGTTGTATATGGTATATCAAATAATAGAAACTGAGGTAGACCTGTAGTGTGAGGTTTTATGTTAATCTGGCTAAAAGTTGGGCTTTGCTTAGTGCTTGCTGTCCCTGTGGGTTATGGAGGCTTCAAATTCCTTTAGCGTCCTTGTTTTTATCTCCCCTTTTGCCTTTAGATTTCTCTAAGACCTGCTTCTTGAATATAGTCTGCACCTTGCAGCTCTGTCAGTGGTAAGCCACTGTTATTTTACTGGAGTCCTGTTGATTTGATGGTAAGGCGTCTGGGAGGGGAAGCATTCTATAGTGTTATGATGAAATACACAGCAGTCTTTTAGTGGACCTGTTTTTCCGAGCTGTGACCTTTACATGTGCACTCTGGGCTGTGACCTCACCGTTAGGTGAGATAGGAAAGCTAGGAGGTACTAGAGGTATGTAATTGCCCTTCCTCTCAGATGAGGTAAGGCTCTGATAAAATTCTTTCCCATTGAAAGGCCTTTATTATAGAGAACAAGAAAAATAACTGATTTCCTGTTTATTCAGCTTTTTTTCTTTATGGTAAAGGTGAGGTAACTTCCAAGATTTTTACATGTCAGACCTGAAAGTGGAAGCCCTTTCAGTAATTATTTTTACCAGCCTGGCCAACATGGTGAAAACCTGTCCCTACTTAAAAACACAAAAATTAGCTGGGCATGCTTATGGGCACCTGTAATCCCAGCTACTTGGGAGATTGAGGCAGGAGAATCGCTTGATCCCAGGAGGCAGAGGATGCAGTGAGCTGAGATTGCACCATTGCACTACAGCCTGGTTGACAAAAGCAAAACTCCATCTCAAAAAAGAAGAAGAAGAAAAAAAAGGATAGGTAAAACAGAATCTCACCTCCTCCTTTTCACTCCCTTCCCTATATAAGGGCAATAATTATCATCAGAATTGTTGTCCAGGATTCATTGTTATCCAAAGTGGTATTCATTCCAACTATCCATCCATACTTTTAGACTTTTATGCTTATGTATTCTCTATGAACAATTCTATCAGTTATCTTTTGATGTGTAGCAGCAAATCCCCTCCAAACTTGGTGGCTCAAAGCAACAAACATTATTTCTCATGATTCTATAGTTCTGGTGAGTAGTTCGTTCTTGGGCTGGGAACTAGATCTCTAGCTTGGTTTCACAAATATGTCTGATAGTTGACTCAGTGTCAGCCAGGGTGACAGGAATGACTTGACCAAGTGTCTCGCATCATCCGACAGAATCGATCAGGCTTATTCACTCATTCACACTGTTGTGATCACCAGAGTTCCCAGGGGAAGCAAAATTAAAGTGGTACCCAAGCACTTTTTAAGTCTCTGTTGTGTTGTTAGTTATGATGCCATTAGCCAAAGCAAGTCATGCAAGTTCATGTGGAAGGGGCCTTTCCATAGGGACAGATGTAGGAAGGGGAAATATATGTTCATTTGACAGACAATCTACCCTAAATATGTTAGAGTATCACATTGTGTTTTTAGAATATTATGTATACAGCAGCATAAATCCGTTCCTTCTAACTGCTTGCTTTTGTCACTCAAAACTCTCCTTGTGCTTCAGTCATGTTGACAAATAGATCTAATTTATTCATTTTTACTGCTGTAGAATATTTCACTGTGTAAATCTATGATGGTATAAATATATGATGGTATATTTGTGTACTCCTCAGTAGTAGACATTTACATTGTTCTCAGTTTATTTTTTTTCATAAACTACAAAAATGCTGCATTGAACAGTCTTGTAAATTTTCCTGAGCGTGTGTATAGGTATGTAATTTTCTCTAAAGTGTGGTTACCTCCATTGACATTTTTACCTTTGTTGTGAGGGACTGTCCTGTGCATTGTAGAAGGTTAGCAGCATCCCTGGACTCTACCCACTAGATGTCAATAGCAAGCCTCCAAAAATGTCTCCAGACATATTCCCTGGAGGGCAAAATCTCCGTGGTCGAGAACCACTGCAGTCTAAAAGTATATATCCAGAAGTTGAAATTGGGGGTCACTGGGCAGATGTATCTTCTGATTTACTAGATCTTATCAAATTACTTTCCTAAGGGCTAGAACAATTTATACTCCCCAAATCGGTGTATGAGAGCTCATGTTCCTCAATATCCTTGCCATTACTTGATGTTATCAGATTTTTAAAAATTATATCAATCTGATGGGTATGAAATTGCACTTTGTTGTTGCTCTATTTTGCATTCTTTGAATTCATAGTAAATTTAGCATCTTAATTTATTGGCAGTTCAGGTTTCACTCTCTGTGAATTGCCTTTTCGTATCCTTTGCCCATTTTTCTATTAGATTATTTCAAATTATTAGTTTATAATTCTTGATGTATTTTTATACAAATTGTTTTTCAATTATCTTCATTGCAATATCTTCTCTCTGCCATAATTTAACAAAGTCTAAATTGATCAATGTATCTACCCTCTGCCGTTTTTCAATTATAATACTGATCACCAACTTGGGTTTTAGAGCCTCAACTCATTCTGTCTTGTCATTTGGGTCCTGTATTTTTAGAAAAACTTCTCTGGACCATGGCTTAGGCAAAGAATTAATCACTAAGAACCCAAAAGCAAATGAAATAAAAACAAAAATAAATAAATAGGACCTAATTAAACTAAAACATTTCTGCACAGCAAAATAATCAGCAGAGCAAACAGACAACCCACAGAATGGTAGAAAATATTTGCAAACTATGATGTGACAAAAGACTAGTATCCAGAATCTACAAGGAACTCAAACAAATCAGCAAGATAAAAACAATCCCATATAAAAGTGGAATAAGGACATGAATAGACATTTCTCAAAAGAAGGGGTACAAACAAAATAATGTCTTTTGCAGCAACTTGGATAAAGCTGGAGGCCATTTTTCTAAGTTAAGTAACTCAGGAATGGAAAACCAAATATTGTGTGTTCTCACTTGTAAGTGGGAGCTAAGCTATGATGATGTGAAGACATACAGAGTGAAATAATAGACTTTGGAGACTCAGAAGGGAAATCATGGGAGGGGAGTGAGGGATTTAAAAAAAAAACTAATATTGAGTACAGTATACACAATTTGGGTGATGGGTGTACTAAAATTTCAGAATTCACCACTACAGAGGTCACCCATGTAACCAAAAATCACTCGTACCCCAAAAGCTATTTCTTTTTAAAATTTACTCACATGTCTACAAATTTCTTTCCTCTGCATCTTTTCTTGCATTCTAATTCTTCTTTTTTATATCCTTTAAAATAACTTTCAACAAGGAGTTTTATCCTCAGTATTAAGTGCTAGTTTACTTAGGTATAAAATTTCAGTCTAATAATTATTTTCTCTCATAGAGAAATCCAATGTTAGTCTACTTGTTTCTTCATAGATAATTTCTCTGCTCTCAGTGATTGTTTCTAAGAATTTCTTTGTCTTTGGTATTCTGCCATTTTACTGAGATACGTCTAGGTGGCATTTATTTATATTTTAAACTCACCCTTTTCCTGGCATTGAATGTGTCCTCATTCTGAGAACCTGGGTCTTTCTTCAATTATAAAATATTATCTAGTTTCTTCTAATGTTATCATAGTTCTAATATTATCATAGTTCTAATTTTATCATATGTTCCAATATTATCATAATTTCTTCTAATGTTACCTCTTTCATTTCTCTCTGGGGGCCTTATTTTATAGGTATATATATTGGACCTTCTTAGTCTATTTACCACGTCTGTTAACTTGTCTGTTGCTTTTTGTCTTTTTTGTTTTGAGGTATGGAACACAAATGGGGAAGTGAATTAAGTCCACCAACTGAACACATAGAGCTTGAAAAGCTTGCATGTATGCATATACATATACACATTCATATAGCCACAACCCAGATTGAGATACAGAATATTACCAGCAGTACAGAAGTCTCTCTTGTGTCTGTTTTCAATCAGTATTACCCTTTGTCTCCAGAGGTAACCATTCCTCTGACTTCCATTACCTTGATTAGTTTTCTCTGTTCTTGAACTTCATATAATACAGTATACACTCCTTTTGGTCTAGCTTCTTTCACTCAACATACTCTAATATTCATTTATTCTTTTAACTTCTCTTATGTTTTCATCTCTTTTCTCTCTCTATTCTATACTCTGGGTAATTTTTTTTTTATTATACTTTAAGTTCTGGGGTATGTGTGTAGATTGTGCAGGATTGTTACATAGGTATACACATACCATGGTGGTTTACTGTATCCATCCCCCCGTTATCTACATTAGGTATTTCTCCTAATGTTATCCCTCCCCAATCCCCCCATCCCCTGCTATCCCTCCCCTGGCTCTCCCACCCCTCAACAGGCCCCAGTGTGTGATGTTCCCCTCCCTGTGTCCATATGTTCTCATTGCTCAACTCCCACTTATGAGTGAGAACATGTGGTGTTTGGTTCTCTGTTCTTGTGTCAGTTTGCTGAGAATGATGGTTTCCAGCTTCATCCGTGTCCCTGCAAAGGATGTGAACTCATCCTTTTTATGGCTGCATAGTATTCCATGATGTATATGTGCCACATTTTCTTTATCCAGTCTATCATTGATGGGCATTTGGATTGGTTGCAAGTCTTTGCTATTGTAAACAGTGCTGCAATGAACATATGTGTGCATGTGTCTTTATAACAAAACAATTTATAATCCTTTGGGTATATATTTAGTAATGGGATCGCTGGGTCAAATGGTATTTCTATTTCTAGATCCTTGAGAAGTCACCACACTGTCTTCCACAATGGTTGAACTAATTTACACTCTCACATCCTCTCCAGCATCTGTTGTTTCCAGATTTTTTAATGATCGCCATTCTAACTGGTGTGAGATGGTATTTCAATGTGGTTTTGATTTGCATTTCTCTAATGACCAGTAATGATGAGCATTTTTTTATGTTTGTTGGTGCTATAAATGTCTTCTTTTAAAAAGTGTCTGTTTATATCTTTCACCCACTTTTTGATAGGGTTGCTTATTTTTTTTCTTGTAAATTTGTTTAAGTTCTTTGTAGATTCTGAATATTAGCCCTTTGTCAGATGGGTAGATTGCAAAAAATTTTTTCAGTGTGCAAAAATCACAAGCATTCTTATATACCAATAACAACAAAGAGAGAGCCAAATCATGAGCAAACTCCCATTCACAATTGCTACAAAGAGAATAAAATACCTAGGAATACAACTAACAAGGGATATGAAGACCTCTTCAAGGGGAACTACAAACCACTGCTCAACAAAATAAGAGAGGACACAAACAGATGGAAAAACACTCCATGCTCATGGTTAGGAAGAATCAATATTGTGAAAATGGCCATACTGCCCAAAGTAATTTATAGACTCAATGCTATCCCTATCAAGCTACCATTGACCTTCTTCATAGAACTGTAAAAAACAACCTTAAACTTCATATGAAGCCAAAAGAGAGCCCACATAGCCACCACAATCCTAAGCAAAAAAAAAAAAAAAAAAAAAAGCTGGAG